>VNJS01003152.1:0-13507 GCA_008042575.1 Drosophila watanabei | reverse complement strand
GGCTGTTAATGCTGATCAAGAATATATATACTTTATAGGGTCGGAAATGACTCCTTCACTGCGTTGCAAACTTCTGACTGAAATTATAATACCCTGCATGGGTATAAAAATAGTCAGCAAAACGGCCGTCACATGGGTTAACCCCCTTTATATATATGAGATTTTCTAACGATCGAGTTCAACGCCTCCAAATTTTTTAAGATTATATCCGGTTCTTGGTTCTACCACTAACCATACAACATGGTGTATGTTGTTCTGGTATGTTGTTCTGGTTCTGCAAAGTTGTCGGACCTAAATTATCAAGAATATAAACTTTATGTTGTGCCCATGAAATACATAATTGTTTGGCTAAACTTAAATATATTTCTTTGGTAATGATTATATTTTCGTGGTAGTTGATAAAAACAGCAAAGAATTTGTATCATTAGGATAAGTACCATCGAGTCTTTTACAGTTTAAGGGTGCCCCGGCCATATCGATTGATTTTTCTATATTCAAACAGATGAAATATTATCAAATTATTTGTTTAACAAGCGCGCTCCCGTTTTCACATTCGTGAGATTCTACCAACTTTCTACCAACTCAAGCTTTGCAAAATGAAAGCCAAATCCGTTTTTCATTAATTAACTTTATCACGCTAAAAAAAAATATAAATTCAGCTTACCTACTGCTCTACTGATGTTTATTTGTATAATTAAATATTGAAAATATTAAACATTCAAATAACCGGAACACCGGAGCACGCCGTAAGATTTCTTACTATTTCTTTAATAATATAGATTATTTTCATTATATATATATATATATATATATATATATATATATATATATATATATATATATATATATAGATTTTGTAGATTGTAGTTGGATCATTAATATTTTATCCATATCTTACATAATCTGTATTACATGTTATATTATTATTATTCAAACCAAAATTCTAAAATAATAAAAAACGCTCATATCTCAAAGTTGAGTAATATATGTATGTTAAAAAGCCGCGAAGTTGTATTTGTTTTCTATTAATTTCCGGATTATTCCTTTGGCATCTAAAATTTATTAAATCAAAATTTAAATTTCCTATGGCAGTTTTATTATATAGTCCTCCGATTTGGTCCGTTCCGACTTATATGCTAATGAGAATAGAAACGAACTGACGGACATGGCTAGCCCATTTTCCGTTGATAATGATCGGAAATGTCTATAATTAAAATACCCTGCAAGAGTATTGCCAAGTCGCAAAACAAGAGGTGCCAAAAGTCCTCAGATCCATCACTTATATATCCGGCGGACGATCAAGCTCTCGTTTTCGCCATTCGAACTTCTGCGGTCGGAAGCGCAAACTTTAATTTGGAGAAACAAACCTTGTGAGTCTCCTGTTACAGCCACGGGTCTCAGATCAATCCTTTTATTTTTTGGACCAAGAGCGTGGATTATTGGCAACTCACTTCATCTCAGTTTTCTTTTCTTCGCAGTTCCACTTGGTATTTATCAAAAACCAAGAATTTTGATTATATGACCACACACTTCTTTTTATACCCTTGCAGGGTATTATAATTTCAGTCAGAAGTTTGCAACGCAGTGAAGGAGTCATCTCTGACCCTATAAAGTATATATATTCTTGATCAGCATCAACAGCCAAGTCGATCTAGCCATGTCCGTCTGTCCGTCTGTCTGTCTGTCTGTCTGTCTGTCTGTCTGTCTGTCTGTCTGTCCGTTTCTACGCAAACTAGTCCCTCAGTTTTAAAGGTATCTGAATGAAACTTTGCAGATAGTCTTCTATTTACTCTCACTCGTACATAAGTCGAAACGAGCCGGATCGGACGACTATATCATATAGCTGCCATACAACCGATCCGTAAATTTGTTGAAAAAAAATTATAACTTCACTGTTTTTTAACATATCTTGATTAACTCTCGGTTATGCGCTTTCTATATGGTTTCAGATTTTTAGATTTAATTTTATAAAAATCAGACTACTATATCATATAGCTGCCATAGGAGCGGTCGTGAAATTTTCAGAAAAAAATTATAGCTTTGTCAGTTTTCAACATAATTTGTTCTACTTTGAGATTCTAGTATTTCATATTTTTTCAGAATTTTCTTGTAAATTTGATAAGAATCGGACGACTATATCATATAGCTGCCATACAAACGATCGGTAAACGTGAAGAAAAATTACTTTTTACTTTACATGTAAAAATGTGAAATAATGTAAAAAAAATTAAAACTAAAAATTTTATGTATATGATAGTAGTTCATATTATATTATATTGGAATAGATTATAATTTATACAATTGGAATCTGCAAGGGTATACCAACTTCGTCGTGCAGAAGTTAGCTTCCTTCCTTTCTTCCTTCGATCGCAGTGGTTTTGCAGGAACGCTCCCGCTAAAAGACTCCAATGAAAAGAACGCTTTCACTGCTTTGTCAAGCGCTTGCGTACTGCACGTGTACTGGCAGAAATGCAGCACATATGGCGGCATGAATTCTTCTGATCCGTTTCTATTGGCAACGAAAAGCTTAACGTACTTCCAGCGGCACACAGATCTTGATGTGGTTCAGTCCAATAATCATTTGAGCCGTAGCACTTACGTACGTCGAGACAGGGACTGACCTTACCGGTTGGAGATCATTAAGCATTTGATCGTCAATAGTTTGCTTTGGACATCTAGTCTCCTCACAATTCGCACACCTTACAGCATATATTTTAAATATGGACAGCCGGCAAAAGAAACACTAGTATAATCAAGCTTAGATTTAGCTTCAGTCTGTGTCATCTCTAGTCCACTTTAGGCAGAGCTCCTCTAAGCTAACTCCATTAGCGTATAGGATGATCCCTTGTCGATAAGAACAAAAACATCCACGGAAACATGTAAAGTTACTTATATCGATTGCGAGACGCTCAAAGTGCAAGAGCTAATTGTGCTGCAACTGGCATTCATCGTCTTCTTCACTCTGCAGTTCCGGACAACAACATACTTTGGCAACAAAGCAACAGAATCACAGCCGTGTTGCCATTATTAGTTACAGTCTAGACTTGACCGTCAATCGACGGCTTGTGCTTGTTTTCGCCTTCCACCATACTGTAGATAATCATAGGACGTTCCCATCGTAGCATTGTTACGCCAAATAGCCAATTATTTAAGTTGGCCAAATTTCTGCTGCCTGCCGCCAAACGATGTTTACCCTAATAAATATGTAGCCCCACTGATAACACAGTGGCACAATAATTCGTAATCGCAAGTGCCAAAGGTTTGATTTCCGGATCATCATATTTAGTTTACGCTGCTGCTAGACTACACTATTTCCGAACGTCCATACTACATTGTTAACGTGCCCATCGCATACCATAACTGGAACCATGAGCTTGCCTCAAACAACATCTAGAGCAGAGAGCGTTGTAGGGTTGGGAAAAGCCAAATAACTGGTTTATATATTTATTGTTATTTATATATTTATTGTTATTCATATATTTATTGTTATAGATATATTTATTGTTATATATATATTTTTAACATACTATATTAGATATGGATAGATTATTAATGATCCAATTGCAATGTGCAAGGGCGTGGTTTATTTTTTTTTTTGTTTGTAAAAAAATTATTAAGGTTAAAATTAAATATTTTATTAATTTTTATTTCTGTACATGTTATAAGTAGGGACCGAAATCATTATAGGTTTTTGTTTAAAAATCACATTATAAGGATTAAACAATGAAATAATGATAAAAATTGAGTATATTACTCAACGTTAATCATTATTATCGAATGGCTATACTAAAACTCCCTATATAAAAATCAATCGAATACACACTTGTGTCTCACCGCCAAATTTGTTTTGTAATTAATTCTAATGAATGTTATATATATATATATATATATATACATATATATATATGTGTGTATATATATATATATACATATATATATATATGTGTATATATATATATATATGCTTGTATAAAATTGCATGCACCAAATTTCTCTAATTTAACACCACATAATTTTCAAATTCTCTTGCACTGAAAATATTTTGATATTAAAAACAAGACTTTCACACACAATTTGCTTAAATAAAATTAAACAATTAAACTATGTTTTTTATTAAGGTTTTTGGAGTATTTTCGCATTTGGTAAAATGCAAAGTGGTACTTTAAAAATGTTAAATTTGAAAACGTTTGGAAATGTGATATATATAAAGGAACTAAAGGTCAGAAGTCCATTAATTGAAATGGCACATTTAAAAAAATGTTCGTAAATTAAATTAAGTATTTTAAAACTTCTTGCTGTGTATGTAGACATTATAAAGGGACTTAAGGTTAGGAACCCATTTTAATTGCTTTGTTGCACTCTAAAATTAAGTAATTACAAAATTAAAACTAGCTAACGAAATATTAATTCTACTTAAAAAAGCAGCTAGACGACAAGAAATAATAAAGATCACAGAGCAGCTGATTGAAGCGATCAACAGTGGCGACTTTGACGGATACACGTAAGTTTATTTATTAAAAAAAAAAAAAAACTAAAATAGAACTAACAGGTCTGCCGCGGTTTTTACTTTCACAAGAACCTTGGTCTTGGCGAAATTAAAATGCAAGATGGCAACCCGTTCTTGTAAATTATTAAATGAAAAAGTAATTGCTGTCTTTATTTTGCTTAAAAAACAAAAAGTTAAACTGCTAGAACTTATTTTACCATTTTACCAACTATTCAAAAATTTAAAAATACTCCGTTAAAAAAAAAAACGATTGCAAAAACTAAATGGAAACAGGAATAGCTAAAACCTAAATCACGAAATTTCGCCCAAAACCATTACAGAAAATAAAAGCGAAATCCGGAGCAGGCCTGTAAAACTAAATATATGTACATATAGGCATTTCTCAATATCACCAAACTATTTATCTTTATATCGGTATAGATCAGAGGTGGGCACGCCGTGGCTCAATTTGCTCACGCTGCTCAAACCGTTATCTTTTTTGGGAGGCGCCAGCAAGTCGTCCTCGCGTCGTCGGTGCTCGCGATCAGCGAACCGTGAAGTTTTACAAAAACAACGACACAGACTTTTGGCGCAGGTAGCAAGCACAACGCCGCGGTCTTGAGTTTGCAACAACACAACCCAAGCGACCGAACTCGCACATCGTACCAAAAACAAGAACAATTTTAAAGGGAACTGCGCGGCTTGTTGTTGTTTTTTTTTTTCTGGCCGAGCTGCTACCCAAACCGTTAGGTCTCGTGCCCGCCTCTGGTATAGATCACCGAAACGAAGTCCCTCAGTTTTAAAGCTATCTGAATGAAACTTTGCTGATAGTCTCTCTCACTCGTATATAAGTCGGACCGGGACGGATCGCTGAACTAATTAATTTAGCTGTCATAGAACTATTAGTGAATTTGAAGAAAAAATATTACACCTTCTAAAATTATATTAGAGATTCGGCAAATTTTTAGAAAAAAATTTGAACGTAAACGTAGCCAAGTCGATCTAGCCATTCCAGTTCCGATTATACGCAAAAAAGTCACTCAGCTTTAGAGCTATTAGAATGACGAATCACTACGATAAAATACATGTCGAAACTAGCCGGATCGGTCAACTATTTTCTATAACTGCCATAGGAGCATTCCAAAAATTTGTTGAAAAAATTATAATTTCACCGTTTTTCGATATGAAAGTATATATACATATATAGTTTATATTACATAAAATATGAATATGGTAATTTGAATTATTAGTAATAATTCGGCGTGCCGAAGTTAGCTTCCATTTTTATATAAATATGCAATGCAGGGAAGGAGGCCATATAAAATATATATTCTAAAAAGATCTAGATCTGCAGCCAAGTCGATCTAACCATGTCCGTCTCTCCGAATGACTGAATATAGGCAAAGTAGTCCCTCAGCTTTAAAGCTATCTCAATGAAACTTTGCCGATAGTCGTCTACATTATATAGCTCTCGTTATAGTATTAATATTATTAATTAATAATAGAATATGTTTTAAAGTATGTTATCATCTACTGTGAGCATGTCAATTTTTGCAGAGTTTCGGTTTTTATATTATGCAAGTCGAATCAAATAGCTACCATAGCTACCAATTTGCAAAACAGTAAATATAAAACAGAAGAAATATAATATTCGTCTGACGGATGGTCGATAAAATTTGTAGCTCTAAAAACATTCCAGCTGGTTCTCAATACAAATTTGGTAGTGAAAATCTAAAAATAAATATCTGAAGGCGCCAAGGCTACAAGTATAAGGGAATCATCTCCGGCCCTATAAAGTATATACAGTCGTGGAAAAAATAATAGAAGCAACATTCTCTTCTGTAACTTAAAACCGATTGCTAAGTATTAACGATAGTTGTTGGCTTAAAACCAAAAATAAATTGATAACCGATAGTTTAACTTTATTAAGAATTATTTTTTGAGTCGCTTTCGCCTTTACTTTTTGCGATATCTTGTAACTTTTAAAGGCACTTCGTGTCTCAGCTGGAAAAAATAATAGAAACGTGAGCAACTTGCGTCAAAATTTTGGCTTAACCTTTGTTTTTTTGGGAGATAAAGCTAAAGGTTTAATAGAACAACTTAAGTAAAAGCATAAAATGATACATTTTATACATATTCGTTTCAAAAAGTGGTATTTTATATTCAGAATGGGTCGTGGAGTGCATTGTACAGCTGGAGATAGGAACTGAAGAATGAGGGGAAAACCATAAGACAATTTTCTCAGATTATGAAGTGCTCAGCAAAAAAAGTATTTTCGGCCCTTCATTTCACAAACAGAAAGGAAACTCGGGGTGGAAAGCGAGCCACAACCCAAAAGTTTGATGCCTTATTAGTTTGTAAATCGAATAAAGATCCATTTCTATGATCAGGGGACCTCAAAAACGACATGCAGGCATCAGTTACCATTAAAGGTACATTTTGCAGGAATAGTGCCATGTCTAAGCACAAAGAATATTGAAAAAAGACTCACTTTTGCTCTGATGTAACCAAAATTAATATGTTTGGATGAGACGGAAAGGTATATGTTAGACGAAGGAAAAATTTAGCTTTCAATCCGAATCATACCAAAAAAAAAAAAACAATTAAACATGGCGCAGGAAATTTGATGCTATGGGGATGCTTTTCCTCGTCTGGAGTAGGGCCAATTTTCGAGATAAAGGGAAAAATGTGTGCCCTAGACTATCTTAACATACTAAACGAGGTTATGCTGCCCTACGCCGAAGATGGAATGCCGCTGAAGTGGAAGTTTATGCAGGAAACATTCGTCCAAATTAGTCAAGAAATGGGTCCAGAACACACAGATAAATTTAATGGAGTGGCCCGCTCAATCCCCTGACTTAAACCCAATTGATTATTTATGGGGCATACTAAAAAAAAAAATTGGCGACTTTAAGCCCAAAAATAAGAAAGAATTGTGGGAGATAATGCAATCAGAGTGATATGCCATTAATCCCTCAATTTGCGCCAATCTGGTTGCTTCCATGCCTCTTCGGTGCTCTGCTGTTATTAAAGCTACAGGCAAACTATACAAACTATACAATTTAAAAAAATCGCGTCAAGTGAATTTTAGCGTTTTGTTTGTATTATTTTTTCCAGGGGAAACAAATATAATTAATTTTTTTAAATTGTTAAACATTTCTATAAAATATTTGTGTTAATTATTTTAACATATACTTAAATATATGTTAACAATAAATAATTCATTTATTATCGGATACGCGTCTTATGAAATAAATGAAATTAAATGAAGCAAAAAGTTTGTTTCTATTATTTTTTCCACGACTGTATATTCTTGATCAGCATAAACAGCCGAGTCGATCTAGCCATGTCCGTCTGTCCGTCCGTTTCTACGCGAACTAGTCCCTCAGTTCTTAAGCTATCTGAATGATATTTGCAGATAGTCTTCTATATACTCTCACTCGTACATATGTCGGAACGGACGACTATATCATTTAGCTGCCATACAAACGATTCGTAAATTTGTAGAAAAAAATTATAACTTCACTGTTTTTTAACAAATCTTGATCAACTCTCGGTTATAAGCTTTATATACGGTCGGGATATTTTTAGAAAAAAAATGATAGCTTTGTCAGTTTTCAAAAAAATTTCTTCTACTTTTAGATACTAGTATTTCATATTTTTTAAAAATTTTGTTGTAAATTTCATAAGAATCAGACGACTATATCATATAGCTGCCATACATACGATCGGTAAATGTGGAGAAAAAATTTATTTTACTTTACATGTAAAAATTTAAAAAAATATAACAAAAATGTAAAACTGTAAAAATTGTATAAATATGAAAGTAGTTCATATTATATTATAATTCATACAGTTGGAATCTGCAAGGGTATACCAACTTTGGCGTTCCGAAGTTAGCTTCCTTTCTTGTTTTATTTTAAAGATGAAATTTTATAAAGAACTGCACTGGAAAAAGTTTTTTCGTGGTACAAAAGTGATCCCCCAAACGTTCAACCAAAACTTAAAAATAACTACTGTTTTACATGAATGGTCTATGTGAAAAGACAACATGTGCTAATTTGTTTGCTTTGATATTTCAGCAAAATTTGTGATCCGCATCTAACTGCATTTGAGCCAGAGGCCTTAGGTAATCTTGTCGAAGGAATTGATTTTCACAAATTTTATTTTGAGAATGGTAAGTAAAATAAAAAAACATTTAATGATTTAAGAGAAATATTTAAGACCAAAGCAGAGTTATCGTGTCTGTATTGTTCGGGATCACTCGCACCTCTTCTTTTATTCTCTCTTCTTTTCAACATTCCTTTGATATTTTGCTTAGGGCTTCTATAGTACCTACAGTAATCATTTCTTTTTGTTTTCTGTGTGTTTAGTAGATAGGTTGCTCTTCAGTTAAGAATCTTGTGATACACGTCATTTTTGCTTTATTATCAGACCCAACAACAAAAAACGCAGATGGTCTTCTGACCAGTAAACGTGACACATATATTTGTCCATGGGAAAGTCACGGATGTTTTAGATTTGTTGATGGTCATGGCAAATGCAAGGCCGATCGGAAATTAGTCTTTTAAATTCAACCGCATATCAGTTGGCATCATCAGGAATCGAAATGGGAACTTCCTCACCTTTTCCTTTCAGTATAGTCATGTTAAAACATTGTTTGTAGCATGATTACTACAAAGCCAACCCTTAATGTAAATTGTGAGGTAGACATCCGAAGAGTTTAAAAATTCATTCAATTATTTGTGATCCAGCCAATAAAATGTATTATTTATTTATTATTATTTATTAAATGAATGCGTAGTTCAAATAATCTGTTCGCTTCTTGTGATTGGAAAGCACAAAGTATAGCAATTTCTTGTTCTTCTCAGACCTTTCTTTCGCAATGTTTCGTATTCTTCTTGCATTACGCAAAAGATTCCACTGTCTTGGTCGCGGCATTGTTAATAAAACTTTACATGCTTTTGAGTCTTATTGTTCCGCCTTACCGTCTTTGGGCCCTTCATGGTCCCCAATTGAGAACAATTTAGCACTTCATATTTAAACATGCTATTGAATTGTACCATATATGACACGGTTGACGGTTAAACATAGTAGTGCCATCTATTGATTACTTACTCAATCCAGTCGAAAATGTATCTACATCTGTTAGAATCTTTTGGAGTTAGAAGATAATTGTGAATGTCAATTAATTATAGACAAATGTGCAAATATGAACGAAATCTGTTAAGAGGATTAAGAGTTCATCGCGGACAAACATCGTGGCCGGAGATTTATATATATGTATTATGATAAGACAAAAAAAAAAATTATTGATTTATATAATATAACTAAATTTAAAACATTAATCATTATTAACCTGATGAATATCGTAAAACTCCTAAATATAAAAATCATCTGGGAAATGGATACATTATCCAAAAAGTATTCACTCGATAATATCCTTTTTTACCTAAGTGGTTGATTTTTATACCCTTGCAGGGTATTATAATTTCAGTCAGAAGTTTGCATCGCAGTGTAGGAGTCATCTTCGACCCTATATATATTCCTGATCAGCATCAACAGTCGAGTCTAGCCATGTCTGTCTGTCCGTCTGTCCGTTTCTACGCAAACCAATCCCCCAGTTTTTAAGCTATTTGAATGAAACTTTGCAAATAGTCTTCTATATATTCTCAATCGTACATAACTTGGAGCGGGCCAGATCGGACGACTTAATCATATAGCTGCCATACAAACGATCGGTAAATTTGTTGAAAAAAGAAAATGATAACTTCACTGTTTCTTACCATATCTTATTTAACTTTCGGGTTTAAGCTATATATTATAATTGAGATTTTGATTTGCCATAGGAACGGTAGGGAGATTTTTAGGAAAAATTATAACTTTGTCAATTTTTAACATAACTTTATCTACTTTGAGATACATGCATTCCATATTAATTCAGAATTATGTTTTAAATTTCTTTAAAATCGAACGACTAAATTATATAGCAGCCATACAAAAGATCGGTAAATGTAGAGGTAAATTACATTTTACTTTACATGTAAAAATGTAAAAAAATGTAAAACTATAAAAATAAAATGAATATTCAAGTAATTCATTTTTTATTAAATAGGGACAAATTATAACTAATTTGATTATGAATTGAAATCTGCAAGGGTATACAAACTTGGCTTCCTTTATTTTTTACTTAAAAATGTTCCCGGTAATTATTATACATGGTCCCTGCTTTTTAGCATTCTTGCAACTATTCAAACTAACAACACCAGCTCTTTGAGCAAAAAAATATATATATTAAATCCTTCCGATTACAAAGCGAAAGCAAAAATTACGCGAGAACCGAATCAGTTAAAACCGGAGCAGACCTGTTAGCCTCTTCCGACAAAGATCTATCTGCCATCCACCATGTTTTTCGGTATATCTCTGCCCTAAAAAGTCCCGAATTGCTTCTACTAAATATATCACGCCTACCTTAACTTCGTTTTTATACATTTTTTTAACATAAACCAAATCTACCACAATGTGCGGTTTTTCTGTTATTGAACATCTTAATATTTGGTAAACTATTACTTTTATTCGCGCAGATGCCATCTTTGTTTCCGATTTGGATTAGCCATAGCTGTTCAATCAGCTGTTATCGGATGATGGGATTCTGTGGGAATCGGTGTCTTATATCGGCCAATAATCTAACTATTTCACACGGATATAATGTGTGAGAAGACAGTATTACCAAAGACGAAAAAGTTACAAGATAAGTAACGATCATGCGATTTTTTTTGAACTGGCTTCAGGCACTCTTGAATTTTGTTTAGAAGCAGGGAAGAGCGATCTAGAGCTATCCGTTCACTTGTATGCATACAGCGACACCCGTTGACTGTTTGTGTGCACACGTATTCTCATGCATCGTAGTTGCATGCAAGTTTGGTTTTGTGAGCCTTTACTTTATAAGTTCTTACTTCGTTTTGGAAGAGACTTCGTGACTACCATATTAAAAAACTAATATATTGTAAGATAAATTCAAGATAATTATTCGATTTTTATATACTATAATATTTTATAGCAAAAACCGGATATACTTATATAATTTTTCTCCCTTTTCTTAATTTTTGGGGACCTAAGTTCCTTAACAAACTTATTTGTGTCCCAACATTAAAAGTTAGAACGTGCAATGGAAGTCCTGACAGATTCCTGCTTGTTTAAAAAATCAAGGATTATATGCATCATCTTCCATATCAGTAACAAAGTCTAAAGTATGTAACTTCCTCGCCAAAAAATGATTTTATTAGCTGATCATTAATTAAAGCAGCTCTGTCATTTCAGAAAAAAATCTATGTTTTCCTTTGTGAAGATCTGATAGTGTTGGGCGGCTCATGCTGGGTAAGATTCAGAAGAGATTCTGAGCCGGTCCCAGAGAAGAAGGCAAGAAGAAACGGTTGACCGATTCGTGCGATCGCAAAAAACGTTTTTTTTTAGAATTGGAGCGAAGACTCTAAGAGCAACCGATTGAATTGCTTTTATACAAATTATGCTCGCAATCAGCTGACAAGTTGTTTTTTTTTCATTCTCGTTTGCTTTGCCCATTCACGACACGTTTGCTTTTGAACGAAGAGTCAACGGTTTTTTGCTCATGTATGTGTTTATGTGAAGTGTTCTTCCATAACACACATGTGTATGAAGTTTTATGCATTCTTCGCGTCACGTTTCTGTATGACACAGGCTACTCAAGTGTTGATTGAAAGAGGATTTTTAGCTTTGCATTTTATCTTAAGTGAACGACGTAGTTGAATCAATTTGGACAACCTAAACGCGTTTTTACTTATTAAAATGTATTCAGAATAAATGCATTAAAAGATAACTTCATTATTTGTTTCCTTCAGGTTTAAAATTTCAAGAAGATCTAACTTCCAAAGAAAACAAATTACCCAATAAATATCATTTGCGGAGACCTTCTCAGTGAATCGGTTTTTTAAAAAGTCGCTCTGAGCGATCGTCACCTCGTATGATGCCAGGTATTGAGCTCGCAAATAGGCTAGATTTTGGGTAAAAATAGGCTAGAATAGGCTAAAATTCAGAAAAAAAAATGCTGAAAAATAAGCTTTATGTTAAAATCCAATAATATCTACCAAATTAAAGTAATTTTCATGTTTTTATTATATTAAACACGTTAACAAACTTTTAATATCGTCGTTCTCCCCGTCATTCAAATATTTGTCGTTTTTTTTAATTTGGGCAAGATACTTTTGTGGCAACAAATAGGTATGACAGCATTCATTGTGTCTTTGTAACCCATATCTGTAACATTGTAATATATTATTATTAAAATATAAATAAGTTTGACACAATTTAAAAACAAACCTTATGCTCAATATTGCATTCAAGCTTTTTAATGCCATTTTATTGCGCAATTTTGACTTCACTATGTTCATTTGGCTGAACACTCGTTCCACATCTGCACTGGACCATGGCAGGGAAAACAACTGGATGGCAAATAATGCAAGCGCCTTAAAGGGGTTGTTGTTTCCTGCGTCTCTATACGCTAGCACCTCTGTCCAAAATTGCATCGATTCTCTGTTTTTTCCCATTTTATCAGGTGAATTTTGTCCAATTGTGATTTTAATTCATCGATATCAGTTATTTTAAAATATTCAAAACATTGAACACCAAAAATAAAACGGTTTTTTGCTCATGTATGTGTTTATGTGAAGTGTTCTTCCATAACACACATGTGTATGAAGTTTTATGCATTCTTCGCGTCACGTTTCTGTATGACACAGGCTACTCAAGTGTTGATTGAAAGAGGATTTTTAGCTTTGCATTTTATCTTAAGTGAACGACGTAGTTGAATCAATTTGGACAACCTAAACGCGTTTTTACTTATTAAAATGTATTCAGAATAAATGCATTAAAAGATAACTTCATTATTTGTTTCCTTCAGGTTTAAAATTTCAAGAAGATCTAACTTCCAAAGAAAACAAATTACCCAATAAATATCATTTGCGGAGACCTTCTCAGTGAATCGGT
>VNJS01003141.1:0-12631 GCA_008042575.1 Drosophila watanabei | reverse complement strand
ATGTTAGAAGCTGATCTTGTGGAATATGTTTACGAATTTGATCTAGTTGATGCTTTAGTTGCTTTATAGGGCTAATGCTTTGATGGCAAATGTCGGTAAGTACAAAAGCTAAGCTTATAAAAGTTTGATGAAAGTTGCGGTTTGATAAGTGCCTCTTTCTATATTGATAGTTCCATAGTCATAGTGAAGTATGGCTTTTTTTAATAGGGTCAAGATTAAAAAAATTAAATACACTGTTTGACACTACAATTCGTTTACCCCTTGACGCCTACCGGACCACCAATAAATAACTTTATATATTAGGCCAATATTCTCCGATTAGAACAAAAACGAGACCCCCACCAGCCAAACTTACAGAAGCCGTATATTGTCAAACATAGAAAACCATAGACCCGCAACTATATATATATATATAGGATTGAAAAATTTTTGCGGGTCTATATATATATATATATATATATATATATATATATATATATACCCTCCAAACTAGTAAAACTACAGAAATACAAGCAACATTCGGATCTCCCGAATCTCTTACAACATTTAGAGCACACAAGAAACAAACTACACCACATACTATACGAATAAAAGAAAGACAACAGTAAAACACACAACTTTACGGACAAAAAAATTAACTCCACTGTATCATATGCAGTCAAAACAAATACTAATTTAATATAAAATGGTATCCTACCATATACTCATCAGTACTCTCTGCTGAAATTATAGCCAGTCTAGTGGCGATCAACCAAGCCAAAGCACAGGGGGAAATTTCGCGAATCGCTCTGACTCTCGTTAACTTTTGTGGTGTGAGGGACCTGCCGGTTATTCTCCGTTGATATTTCTTTTCACAAACATGGGTGCACGTTAAATTTCGTACCTCCGCAAACGGGAACTTGACGCGATTCTTAAGGAGTTTTTGCTGGACACGACAGGAAACGTATAAGAAATGCGAAGCCGGTTGGCCGCATTCAATAATCGTGAGGATTACGTATTGGATATTGCAGAGCAAGTGCAAGGAGTGCAACGTACACCGAGTCCTTCCACGTTTATACAGCATCTCGAGGAACGAGCCACCGCGTCCGACGTCAACGTGGAAAGGATGGCACAGGCCTTTCCTGATCTTTTGACAGATACGGGCGAACACTGGCTTAGGACAAGTCAGCTACTGGGAGAATCATGGATTAATTTCAAGGCGTTTCTTGACTTTTTCTTGCCACCGAGACATTTTCAGCGACTCGAGGATGAGATCCGCATGAGATACCAACGACAAGGGAAAACATTAAAGCACGGGATCGAGGATCGAGACACAGGAAGGCATGCAAGCATGTTGGCCGAACTGCAGCCACCGCCGAGAAGAAATGACCAAGAAAGGTCATATCCAGTAGCACCACCGATGAATCGCACTTACGATGGGCGAGCACCTGGACGAGCACCAGCTGCTGCGGCCGAGAAATTTCAGATTTGCTTGCAGGAATTGTGCACTAGAGGGACATTGTCAACACGAGTGCCGCAATCCCAGAGCTCTTTTCTGTTGGGAGTGTGGTCGCAGAGTTCGGACCGACAGATGTTGCCGTCGCATTTGCCCGGGAAACGAGAAGAGTCTTCGGAAGAATCGCCGGAATTAGAAGAAGTATTACAAGTTCAAGCTAACAGAATCATCGCAAAGGTACAAATCGAGGGACAGGTATTTAACGCAACCATAGGCACAAGAGCCAGCCGGAGTTTCGTGAGCGCAAGAGTCGTTCAACGAGTGGGAACGCTAAATAACGTACGGTCGGTACGCACACAAGTTAGCCTAGCTCACGCAAGGAGATAACCTAATCACTGAAAGCAAAAGTCCGGTTGGACCAACGTTGGGTCAAATTTCCACTCTTGGTTTTACCCGAAATTATGGAGGATGTACTTTTACCCATGGACTTTTTGTGCTGAGTGCCCGCAACACTACACTGTGGCCGTGTTTCTCTTCAACTTAACCCTCTTCTTGTAGCCAAGTTCAAAAATGATTCAGTTCTGTCCCCACTTTTGATAAATGAAATCGCCCCGAAGCCGATCGACAGCGTCGAGACAGCAGTACCAGAACCAACGATCAGCGAACCGGAGCGCAGGACGCCAGCTGCGCCGACCAGCAGTATTTAAGGGCCTCGAGACGAAAAAGCCGTGCGGAATAATCCATTTCGACGGGTTGAGGATGCGAGTGCAACTCAGCCAGTGGAAGGATCGCGGGTGCCTCCCCTAGCCAAACCAGAGTATACACCTGACGCTGAAGGAGCCCTCGCTGTCATAAAGGAGACCACAGAGCATGAAGCAGTAGAACCATGGGTCGACAAATTCCTACAGGAGGAATTGACCAAATTCGAAGGATTGACCGGAGTGTCACATATCGCCGAGCACTCAATCACAATGCGGGATGACAAGCCAATTAAACAGAGGATTTTTCTCAAGAGTCCCGCGATGAAACGGATTATTGATGAGCAAATCGACAACCTATTGCGCAACAACTGCATAGAGCCTTCGCGAAGCCCCCACAGCGCGCCTATTGTGCTCGTGGGCAAGAAATCTGGAGAGATCAGGTTATGTGTCGATTTTCGGCAACTGAATGCCAATTCTATTCCAGATGCGTACCCGCTGCCACATCTTGGAGCGGCTGCGCCACGCAAAGTACATCTTGACTTGTGAGTCAAGTCGCGAGTGCACTGCCTTTACAGTCCCAGGGAGGGGACTGTACCATTGGAAGGTCATGCCTTTTGGCTTCCGTTCAGCACCAGCCACATTTCAACGGGCGCTCGACAGCGTCATACGCCCCGACATGGAGCCCAATGCATTCGCATATTTAGATGATATAATCATCATCGGACGCACTTTAGAGGAGCACTTACAGCACCTACAGGAAGTATTCCGATGGTTACTGAAGGTGAACCTCCGCCCCAACGCAAAGAAATGTAGTTTCTTTAAGCGTAGCCTGGTATACTTAGGGCATGTCATCAGCGAGAAAGGAATCCACACTGATCCCGAGAAGATTTCGGCAGTACGACAACTCAGTCCCTCGCGTCATGGTACAAGAGGTTTGTACCCAAATTCGCTAGCATCGTGCAACCCATGTCTTTATTGCTAAAGAAAGTTAAGAAATGGCAATGGCAGCCAGAGCACCAAAAAGGAGGTTGAAGAATTGAAAGGGAAACTTACGGAGGCCCCTGTGCTCGCCTGCCCCGATTTTAGCGAGAAGTTTGTTCTTCAAGCCGACACCAGCGACATAGGTCTGGGAGCCGTGTAAACTCAGAAGATCCAGGGGGAAGAGCGCGTCATCGCATTCGCAAGCAGACGACTCATTGCAGCTGAAGAGAACTATTCAGCTCCCGAGAAGGAGTGTCTGGCTATTGTCTGGGCCATAAGGAAGCTTAGGTGTTACTTAGAAGGATATCGATTTGAGTTGATAACGGCTCAACTCAATCGATAATCCCACCGGTCGAATCGCGCGCTGGGCGCTAGAACTGCAGCAGTACCAGTTTGACGTCACATACCGATGCGTAGGCCACGACAGCCTCTGGGGGTACTACAGATGATTCAGGAGAATCAACCCGGTTGCACCTGGTATCAGCGGATGCTGAAACTCGTTTAGGACAAGCCTGAAGATTTCCCGGAGTACGTGTACGAGAATCTGCAGTTATATCGGCATATTGGATCCCGACCCGACGATGAAGACTCCGTGCCATGGAAACTGTGTGTGGCCAAGGAACACCGGCAGCGAGAGCTGTCGGAGTGTCATGACCAGCCCACGGCAGGACATCTCGGCATCAGGAAAACAACCACCCGGGTTATCCAGAGGTATTATTGACCGGGACTCTTTCGCGACGTAGCCAGATATGTTCGCAAGTACGACACTTATCAACGGTTTAAGTTAAGCCAAAATAAGCCAGGCAGATCAGTAAGCCTTTTAACACTGTCTGCGCCGATTTTATTGGACCCCTTCTACCCCTTTCGACGCCTTTTCGAAATGGGTTGAACTGGTCCCCTTAAGAAAAGCAACTTCGGCGCATCTTTAAAAATCCTTTCGCGAGAGGATTTTGAATTAGTTTGGGATTCCACGCACCTTCGTTTGTGACAGCGGGACTCAATTTACGAGTCGTTTCTGCAAAGCTTTCTGCAAACAAGCGGGAACATAGATCCAGCATACTGCATCCTATAAACCGCAGCAGAACCCGACAGAGTGGGTCAATCGCACCATTAAAACTATGTGCATATACCTCCGCGCTCCAGCCTAAGCGAGCATAGCTATGTACTTAAGAATATATATATAATCGTCTCTCCGCTGCTGCTGTTGGCAGCGCAGCTGCGAGACTTAGACTTCCTTAGCTTTTAAGATATATGGAATTAGAGAAAAGCTTCTCTTAGCTTGGAGCGGCAATAACGGCTGCTCCAAGATTGAAAATCAATATAGATACATGAACATAAAAAACTACAACTGAGTGATCATTTTAAAACAATATTGGAAGGGCAACTTATATTGAGGCACTGATGAGCTCTGCGTAGGCAGATGTATATTTAAACAAATTTATGTAGCAGTCACTTTTAAATCGGTTTATTTATCTTTAGTTTTACAAAAATGCGCAGCTTTAATAAACTTTGTGTTACTCTGGAGCCAGTGTTTCCTCAAGTGATATATCAATGTTTCCCCATCTGTCATCTGGTTTTTTTTAACCACCCTGTCTCTCGCCCTTTTGGCTGTGGACACACTATATCCGTTCAGTTATGCGTTAGTTTTTAAATATCGGAGGTAACATTCAGGCATGTCCGTGAACGTCCTTCGGATCTTCACCCACTTTAAGGCCGACGTCGAGAACATCAATCTTAGCCACTGGACGGACGATGATACCCTTTGATGTCCATATTGTAGCTCTGCGTACTTGTCCATCTTTGGCCGTCACTACAACAGTCCCGCGACGTGTCATAAAATTCCGCACACACATAATGCATGAGCTTACATCGAGTTTATAAGCTACTTCTAGATGAACGGATCTCAATGTCAGGCATGTAAATCGCTTTTCCTTGTGTCTGCCGCCGTTAACGAGTATAGGGCCGAGCTAATCGACGCCTGTGTATGTAAAGGGCCTTTCGAAGCACGCTAGTCGGGCGGCTGGTATTGGAGCCATTTGAGGTACTTTGGGGCTGGAAGTGGCAATTTTGCACAGTTGACAGGCCTTACGAACTGTTTTATACAGCACTCGTAGACGAGGTATCAGACTCGTGCATCTTGTGATGTGATTTTTCATGGTAATCTTTCGTAATTAAAAAGGCGATTCGAGACTTTTTTGGCATAACAATGGCGTTTTCAGGATTTATGTTATCATTTCTTCCTTGGACACGTAGAATGCCGCCTTCGTCTAGGTAAACATTCAGAGCGATCAACGGGCTTGACTTTTCCAAGGCTGAATTGCTTTGGAGGACGATGATTTCAGTAGAATACGCCCTGAATTGCGCTTGTATATATAGCCACGATCTAAAGTTTTCGGCAGTTGATTTCCCAGACATTTGGCACGTATTCTTCGAATGTATAGCACGAAGGGTGCCACAGCTCTGTATAGGCGCCTCCAATTAGAGAAGTAGTCCACTGAAAAATCGAAATTCTTTAGTTTGTTTACGAAAACATGCTTACGTAGTTCACTCGGCTCGCTTCTATCGAGAGTTATATCTTGTGGTGGCCATTCGTTTTCTGGCTTGGCTAGGAACTGAGGTCCTTTCAATCAGCGATTAGCGTCGGGATTCTTGATGAATTTTGTAGCTGAGTCCACAACGTTTTGCTTTGTGGGAATCCATCTCCATTGATTTCGGCTCGTCTTATCGATAATCTCCCCGACTCTGTGCATGACGAAGGCTTGAATTTTCCGTGGATCCATTTCCAGCCACTGTAGAACGGTTTTAGAGTCTGTCCAGTATGTACATAAATTGATGTTGAGCCTTCTAATATTCGTGCCTTTTTTTGCGAGGCCCACTCCAATTACAGCTGCCAGGAGTTCCATGCGGGGTATTGAGACTGGTTTTAGTGGAGCGACCTTACACTTGGATGCTACCAACACTGTATCGACTTTTGGTCCCCGCTTGATACGCAAATATGTGACTGCTGCGTAGGCGTATTCGCTCGCGTCTACAAACGTGTGCAAATCAATTTGATTAGCATTTGGCAGCAAAGTGGAGTAAAAGCGAGGAAATTCTAGTTTAATGGCTTGAAGCAGGACAGATTTCCATTGTTGCCACGACGTGAGTACGGCGTCAGGTAATTCTTCGTCCCAGTTTATGCCGGCACGCCATACTTTCTGCAGTAGCATTTTAAGGCCGATTGTGTAGCAGGATAGTTAGCCCAAGGGATCGAAAATGGACATTAATACTTGTAGGGCTTCTCGTTTCGTTGGTACTTTTTCTCCATTAAGAACGTCTCTTTTAAGTCTTGCGAATCTGAAAGTATACTTTAAGTCTTTAAGTCCTGCGAATCTGAAAGTATACTTAAAAACGTCGTTCGAGGGTTCCCAATACATATCAAGAACCTTTTCAGGGCCACTAAGTTCTTTGGGATGCTGTTTGGATGTTTGGTGCTCTCCGAAATATGTGAGTATGGCGGTGGAGTTTGAGATCCAATTTCTTATGGTGAAACCTCCCTCTGCATGAATGTCTCGGACTTTCGTTGTTACTGCGATCGCCTCGGAGTCATCGGTGTAGCTGTCGATAAGGTCGTCCACATAATGAGCCATCGTGATTGACTCGAAAGGTCTGGGACATTGATCTCTAAACTCTTGTGCGTTTTTGTCACGGACATAGTGAGCGATGCAGGGCGCGCAGCAAATGCCGAATGTCATTGCGCGCATGACGCAAATGCGAGGATTTTTTTGTCGTCCTTGTGGAGCCACAAAAATCGCTGAACATGCATGTCGCTTTGCTGGATGAATATTTGATGAAACATCTCGGTGATATCGGCGCACACGCCTATACGGCCTGCATCCCAAACCAATCTTATTTTATTTGGCTTGTTAGGATTTTGAGCGATGAATATAGGGAGGTTCCATATGCGGTTTGTGTCCTGAGCTATATCTTTGGGTTGCAGTTCGAAGGCGTAATTTTTGTTCCGGATAGTTAAGTTCCGGATCTTTTTTAATTTTAAGTCGAAGGCATTCGAGTTGTTTCAGTGCTGTTGAGAAGCTGTCTGGAAGAATTACATTCTTGTCTCGCCACAGCAAGCCTATTTGATAGCGACCGTTTACCAAGGAGCATTGGTTCAGCAGCGTTGTACGACTTTATGGGCAATCCATGTATGTGCTTGTATTTGATACTGAGTTTATTTGCATCTATGGTTTGCTTGGGTAATGAAAGATGCTTGATTGAGTGTACGTTGTTGAGCCACAGTTTTCTTCCACTCCCCATCTCCGATATCTGTACCTGGGCCTTGAAAGACGTTTCCTCCTTACGGGTGGTGTCGCCAGTCCAGTAGAAACCTTGAGGAGCTTTAGAATTTCTTCGTCTATAAGTGTTACAGATGAGCGCTCGTCCAAGAACGCATACGTGTTGATCTTAACTCCGTTCCCATAAAGCGTTGCTGGCAAAATTCGAAAGTATTGTTCTTCGAAGCCAGCTTCTTGATAATGGGCACTGACGAGTTCGGGCTTAGGTGCGTCTCTATAAAGGAGAGGGTGGTGCTTTGATTGGCAGTTATCAACGCAGCAATCGCGTTTGGAGAAGCATTTGCGGCGGTGCATCTTTAGGCATCTGTAGCATACCTTGGCGTCGCTGACAGTACGCTATCGTTCCGGAACTTTCAAACTTTCAAATTTCTCGCATTGGGCAGCATGATGCTCGGTGGAATGGCACATGATGCAAGAGGGATTCGGTTTGGCGTCTTCTTGCTGATCGTCCTCGGACTCACTCATTGGTTCCTTCTATTCTCCGGTTGATGCGTGTGTATGAGTGTTCACGCTCCATGAGTTTGGTCCAAGTATGACTGTGGATGCGGCTTCTGCTAAATTGTAAATCCAGTCGCTAAAGGATTTAACAACAGGAATGGAGGCACTGCGCGGATGCAAGGCCCAGTTATTTTGAGTGGGCAACTTGTCAACAAGCTCGCGCAGAAGCATTGGGTTGTCCATATGTGCATGCAGGTTACAGGCCTCCATTGTGGCGCACGCGTTGCGCACTGCCATCGCGAAGTTTATGAGGGACTCCAATCTGTCTTTGTGTTCAGTTGTTTTGCGAATTTTGTCGATTAGCCGGTCGAGGATCTGCTCCGGTCGCCCAAAGAAGGTTTTTAGCGTTTTGATAACCTCCGGAACAGCAGTTTATCACGCAACAATTCGTAGGCTTTTCCTTTTAGACACTTCTGGAGACGGAGCATATTCTCAGCGTCTGAAAATCCCGCTACTGAGCAACTGTTCTCGCACATGCTTATGAAGATTGGCCAGTCTGCTGGGTTGCCGTTGAAAGTCGGCAGATCCGCAGATAATATATGCCTTGCTGCTAGTTGGGATGCAGTTGGTCCAAATGATAGGATGGGCCTTTCTGGCGTCCCCTGCTGCTGTGCAAATATTGCGTATTTCTGCTCGATGTATTTCTCTTCAGCTTCGCGTGTCTCTTCAAGCATCGCTATCATCAAGTTGTTCGAGCTTGGAGTATATGATGTTTCAGTTGGCTTATTGGAAGTGGATTCGATTTGGAATATCTCGCTATCTTTATTCGGCAAGGTATTTGTCAATTCGGTGAACTGTGTAGCGGCTTGCTTCGAGGTGGAAGGGGTAAGATCGACATGTTTGCACAAGTCGCACGTCCATTGTAACTGCGCAATAGAGTCGTCGACTCCGACACAGGCGAAGTGGTACCATTCCTTGCAGCCGTCGCACTTTACCCAGTTTTGGACGCCACTGTAAAGGCGGCTCTTACTACATGATCTGCATAGAGTTATATCTCTCTCCATTTCCGCGTTGAGAATTTATTCGCTTTTCAGGTTGTAATTTCATCAGAGTTTCTACACATACATAGCCTTTATACGTTTACGTGTGTATCTTGGCTTGTATGTATGCGGGTGTCCCGTGTGAATTTCACAATTTGGTTGGCGTCACTTGTAATTACGGCTAATATTGTGTCTTTGATAAAGTTTTTTAAAGAAATGTTGAGGATGTATATTTAAACAAATTTATGTAGCAGTCACTTTTATTTTGGTTTATTTATCTTAAGTTTTACAAAAATGCGCAGCTTTAAAAAACTTTGTGTTACTTTGGCGCCAGTGTTTCCTCAAGTGATATATCATTGTTTCCCCATATGTCATCTGGTTTTTTCTAACCACCCTCTCGCCCTTTTGGCTTTGGACACACTATATCCGTCCAGTTATACGTAAGTTTTTAAATATCGGCGGTAACAACTTCATTTCACGGCATATACCTATTACAGGGCAACCGTGACAAAAGTCCTGGAGGACTATGGATATTGGACTATGAACCTGGAACTAAATGAAGCTGACAGCGATTAAAAAAAAAAAAAAAAAACATCGAGGGACCCCATGGAGCTTTTAACAACCGCAGTGAGTAGAGTGCGATGTGTGGTAAACGCAGTGGTGTGGTAAAGAGATTAAAAGCCAAAAGGGCTGAATAACTGAAGCTACTCAACAGCGAAAGTAACTTAACCTGGAACAACTCGGTAAAAATACATGCCGAAGTTGAGTATATAAAAAAACCTACTGAGTGAAAGGAAAAATCAAACCACAGCCACACGAACAACCACCTACCCTGCAATTCATAATCTTGCCAAAACTAAGCCAAATTTGCCTCCGCCAGAGGCAAAGAAAAAGGCCAGAAAATTGAGATCCCCAAACTGAAAAAGAAGTATCCAAACGACTGCGAGGGACCCATGTACTCGCCTTATTGCGAGTACACCTGTGCAGCCAGCACCAGTGCCCCATCAAGGAAGTAACGACCTGTGCAGCCAGCACCGGCCCCGGCTGAGCCCATAGGCCCAGGAAATTTGCAGCTGAATCAACAAGTGTGAGGGGCAGGCCGCCCCTTATGCCAACGAAGGAGCGTCAGCAAAGCCAAGACCGGCGACGACCAGCTGACGCAAAGGACCCCGGCGGAAAATTGTTATAACAATTGCACTGCGTGTTGATTGCACTGTGATGCATATTTTTTTTATAATATAATATAAATTGTAAAATTGAGCGACATTAAAGTTGCCCAATTAGAGTGTGGCCTGAAAACCATGCGAAAAACTTGGCAGGGTATTATGTAATAATTTCTAATTTTGAACATTCACTTTAAAGTCCACTAAGGCAAATATATTAACGTATGAGCCAAACAGAATTTCAAATTAATAAGAAATTAAACTATAAATTTAACTTAAATATACATAATATAACTTATGAAAGAACACCCAAAATGGGTTTATTAGATGTTAATCAAGTGGATTCCACTGCAAACGTTACAAATAAAATTGAATCTAAAGGTATTAATAACGATTTAACAAACATGTTATTGTCAATAATTGTTTTCATAATGAGCGCATATATTTTGTATAAAGCTTATATGTTCCACAATAGGTGCATATCAAAGAGAGCCATAAATAAAAGCCAGGCAAACGTTCTGGATAACATATAAAAGCGCTAAAAATTATAACAAAAAGATGTTTTAAAATATTTTTTTTCAAATATGTATATCTATGCGAAAAAAAATAAAGAGAACTAAAATTAAAAAAAAAAAAGTATAAACAAAATATACTATTCTTGAAAATAAAATAAAATAAAAATAATCAAAAGCCAAAAATATTAGGAACGTAAACACATAAATAGGTACAATTTAGACACAAATAAGCGAAAATGTCTGATAACAAGGCCGAGATTCAAAATACCGACATGAGCGAGGAGATGCAGAAGAGCGCAATTAACTGCGCGAGGCCCTCGATATGTACAACATTGAGAGTACAATTGCCAAATATATTAAGACGGAGTTCGACTTAAAATATAAACCCAGATGGCATTGCATTGTTGGCAGAAATTTCGGATCGAATGTCGCACGAGATGCACCATTTTATCCATTTCCATTTTTGTCAGGTAGCCATTTTATTGTTTAAAAAATAATTTACTGTCCAGTCGAATAAAGTGGTGAAATAGCAATCCCACTTGTTTATTTTTATACCCTTGCAGGGTATTATAATTTCAGTCAGAAGTTTGCAACGCAGTGAAGGAGTCATCTCCGACCCTATAAAGTAGATAGTCTTCTATATACTCTCACTCGTACATAAGTCGGAACGAGCCGGATCGGTCAACTATATCATATAGCTGCCATACAACCGATCCTTAAATTTGTTGAAAAAAAATTATAACTGTTTTTTAACATATCTTGACCAACTCTCGGTTATGAGCTTTATATATTATTTTAGATTTTAAGATAAAAATTTCATAAAAATCGGATGACTTTATCATATAGCTGCCATAGGAACGGTCGTGAACTTTTCAGAAAAAAAATTATAGCTTTGTCCGTTTTCAACATAATTTCTTCTACTTTGAGATACTAGTATTTCAAATTTTTACAGAATATTGTTGTAAATTTCATAAGAATCGGACGACTATATCATATAGCTGCCATACAAACGATCGGTAAACGTGGAGAAAACTTACATATTACTTTACATGTAAATATGTGAAAAAATGTAAAAAAAATTTAAAACTGTAAAAATTGTATGTATATGAAAGTAGTTCATATTATATTATATTGGGATAGATTATAATATATACAATTGGAATCTGCAAGGGTATACCAACTCCGGTGTGCCGAAGTTAGCTTCCTTTCTTGTTTTTAATATCTTAGAATGATTCTAGCGATGTTCTCAATAATATTCCATTAAATAATGGAATGAGATGAGTAATATAAAGAATTAAGTAACTTAAAAATTGATTTTGACAAATCCTATAAGTCATTATTAAGAACCCGGCTAGCACAACAAATACCGTGAATAAGCATGCCGAAATATTAGTAAACCGATTCAACACAGCGCGTAAATTATTTAATTGTTTGCGTCGGCTGGCGGAGCCTCCGTGGCAGGGGTAGAGCCGGCTGGTAATATCCGTGGGGGACCGGCAGTAGGATTGCTGCCGCTGGTTGGGTATTGGTGACCACCAAGGTTGGCAGCCACTGGAGAGTCGGGTGGTCGCTTCGACTCCTTACTTCTTCCGAAGATATGGTGGGAGATACTTATCTCCGTTGTTACGGCCCTTAAGGCACGATAACCCAATTTAATAATCAATATAAAGATAAGGGCTAAGGCCGGAGTTAATTTATTGAGCTAGTGCTCTTTATTTCAAATCCAAATTAAAACTAAACTTAAGACTGAACAAAAGCTCATGCACAGCCGGATGCCCGTGGCACAGACCGCTGACCTTGCACATTTTGCAGAAGTCATACGATCACTGTCAGCCAATGAAAAGGAATGGCACAATGTGCCGGCTCAGCTCTATGGCCAATAAGGTGGACCCAATTTAGGGTGGACCATGCATGAGGGACAAGTATAATAGTAATAATAATAATAATGATAATAATAATAAAAAGTGATTAATACTAGAGAATTACAAACATGATAAATGATTAATGTAAATAAAGGCATAAGG
>VNJS01003132.1:0-12327 GCA_008042575.1 Drosophila watanabei | reverse complement strand
TATTGTAAATGTATTAAATCGGTTGATAAACCCGATAAATTCAAGTGTCAAACAAATAAAACAATAAACGTAATAAAGCCAGAACAAATGAAATGAGAAAAAAAAAAAGAAGTCATATAACGAGCAACTCAAAGCAGAATCTAAAAAGCAAAACAAAAGCGCTGAAAGATAAAAAAAAAGGGTGTAAGGCAGAGTGTCAGAGAACCCCTGAGTACCCTGAGTAATGATCCAACCAGTTTTGTTCTCTTGCCTGCAATTTCTCACTCTCTTAAGCTCGTTAAAAAGTCCACTCAGTAACGAAGTTTAAATGCCCTTGGCAGAGAGATTACTATAAATCCCAAGGTCCATTAGGCCCCATTTTATATTACTTAATCTTTTTTGGCGACAATAAGTCTAACGAGCTGAAAATTAACCTAGTTATGGTCAACAAAAGAATCGTGTTTACTGATAAACAAAATTTGTAGAAGAGATAGACCAAAACTAATTGGCAAATACGTGATGGATCGAGTAGGAGAATGGATGGTAAACATTATCAAGTTAAAGTATAAACACGTAGTAAAAGCTCGGATGAGCGGACAACTCTCTTGGGCGGACAAAGTTCTTGGGGAGTGGGATTTGAAAAAAATCTTTACTTTAAGTTATTACAATAATTATTATCAAGAAAACTAAGAGGTTTTCTGATCTGTTCTAAATAGAAATATAATAAATATTTCTTCTAAACGGACAACTCTGTTAAGCTGACAAAGTTCTTAGGAAATGGGATTTGAAAAACATTAATTTCTTTAAACAATTTCTTATCAAATTTATAAAAATATTATATAATTATATACCAATTACTTATCAAGTTTCCTTACGTACCAAGAAGTTATTAGTTTTAGATCGAAATATAATAAAGTTCTTCGAATTAAGAATACATGAAATTTGATTAAAATTTCTTGAATCATTATTTCTTATTATTTATAACTGAAGCTTGATTTAAAAATAAAAACCACATGATCTTAATTCCAGGAACTTATATTTAGTCAGTCCTATTAGTAATTATGAATCCCAAGATACACAAATATAAGAATGTTCTCAAACAATTTTTGATGAATCACTAGGAATACAAGCAACCTTCAATACCCTTCCAACTAACTATTTTCCTACTCTCTAGTTACACAAGTACAGAAGAAAAACGCGACTCTCTCCGATCGTGAACTTGTTCCAATAGCCCGCTGACTCATCCGTTTGCAATTCTCCATTGAGGCGGAGATTCTACCAAGATCAACATGATGATGATGCCCATTAAATATCCCATTCATTGAGGGACCCGAGTGAGAGGGATCTTTCCGCAATAATCTTTCTGCACGATTGCATGCAAAAAGTTAACGCGACTTTGTCGTAATCGAGCTTATTTTTATCTTCCTCTGAGCCAGGCCAAGAACAACACCGAAGAGTTCATAAATATTCACACAAATAATGATTGTGCAAAGGTGTACGACTTTGGCCGGCACAAATACCACTTGGAATACCATAGGTACAGGTACAGGTACAGGTACGCACACACAGGCACACAGGTAGACAGCACACTATCAGGGGAACTCGTATTTGTATGGGGTTTGGGCTTGGAGAGCGCGTGATGATGTCACGTTCTAAGTTGAACGTTTTCGACGATTAAACGTTCGTTAAGTTGTTGCTGCTGCTGCTGCCTTTACTGTTTTGGGAGCAGAAGAGTTCGGAGCAGAGCAGCTTATTTGATATTTGTTAATGTTTATTTTTGCATTTAGTCATTGTCATTGATTAGCACACTTAAAAAAGAAATGTGGCCCAGAAGTTGTTCCTACATTTGCGGTTTTTTCTTACTATTTTTTATGAAGGCCGTTTGGTTCATCGTCGAGATAAGGGAGTTTCACGCATTTGCCCAATATAAACTATGAACTCACTACAGGGAAATGCACTTCAAGAGCGGAATTTCAGCTATTTCTTCATATCTACAAGAGGGAGGGAGGTAGGTAGGTAGAAATCTACGAAATTCCAAGCTAACGGCGCCAGCAAATTAGTGTCAGGCAATCGAAAACCTATAACAATCAGCATAAAAAGCCAATATAAATGTTTACAAAAGTCAATAAGCATAAACCCGTTTGGCCGGACAAATGAGTTCACTTCGAAATTCGTGGAATTCTGAGTCGAAAGATTTGTTAATTTGCCAACACAGTTTCGGGTGTCGGGATGACCGAGAGGATCGGGTTCCGCTACATCCATCTAACCAGTTAGTCATCCAGTATAGAACCCTATTTGTTCAGCACATTCTAAGGGGTGTGAATTGACCTTTAATGAACAATCTCCCTTATATATATAGATAATCTCAAGGTCGGGCTGGGCAGACTGTTATTTGGACACCATTTGATGTGCCAAGAAAGGTGCGGACGCGAAGCAATGTCTGCGAATGTGTTTGCCCAAGAAGTGTCAACAAAATTATTCGGTGATTGTCGGAATTCGGTCGTAATTAAATATACTCCTGCCTATATCTATATCATTTGACAGATAAGGCCTTGAAAAATCCGCAATGTCAACACGATATAAAACTGCATTGCGAAAAATTGAGGTAATTTATTCGTTTGGGGTTATTATTAATTTTAAATGCCATATCTTTTTGCATAACTTAACTTTGTTTGTTCTTGGAGATCTATTTCGAATTCCTTTGGCTTAGCGCGTTTTTGCATAAATTCTGCCCAAGAGCCTTAACCATTTGGGAAACAGTAAGTTCTCAAATATTTGTCTATGGACTCTGAGCCAGTATTTAAAGAGGGCTTTGTATTTTTTTGCTGTTTTAAGCTGCCGTCACGACCTTGACCCCTTATAATTTGCTCCCAAGCTCCGCTTCCGTCATTTATAATCGTGGAAAACATGTTTTCGCGCGGGGTAAGAGTTTAAGCCAAGTTAGTTAAGCTCCAAAAAAAACATATATGTATATGAAACCGCGACGGATTCATAATTGAAATTCATACAAACAAGATACAAGCCGAGCGCGAACTTGAAATGCAAATGATTTCCGCTCGGGCAATTAATAAATCTTTGTTAGAGTCAACATCAAGGAACTGGAACAGAACGGAACGGAACGGCATGCCTGGTTCAAATGAGAGATCCTGTGTCTCGCCCACTTACGCATTATGTCCCAATCTTCTATAAAATGATCCCAAATGGACATGCTACCTTTGAACTGGGTGAGGGCATCCTCGTAGCCGCCCTGCGGCTGTGCCTGGGTGGACGAGTGCTTGGCCTTCTTAGGGGCCGCCGGACTGGATCCGGTCTCGTACAGCGGCGAGGATGCACTGCCCGTCGCCGAGTGACGATGGTGCTGGTGCTGGTGATGATGACTGTGGTGGTGGTTGTTGCTATACAGCTCGCGATCCCTCTGCTCCCGCTGCACTTGGTGGTACTCGAGCGTCCCATTGTTGCTACCGCCATGTCCCGCCGCACCCGGGGAAACGGAGATTCGTGCCGGCGACTGACTGCTACTGGTGGCATGATGGTAGCTCTGATGATGGTGCGTCGTCTGGCGGGAGCTGCTCCGCTTCATCGAGTTGGTGGCACCATGCTGGTGGTGGCCATGCTCGTTCTGCTGCTCGTTGGGATCGAAGCCCAGGCGGTCTTTATAGTAGGAATGCGATGTCATCTTGCGGGTGGCACATTAAGAGACTCGTCTTACACACGCACACACACTCGGCAGCAAGCTCTCTTTTTTTATTTTGAAGATTTCTTGTAGATTTTTAGCACGTTTCGGAGTTTATGTTTGTTTGATGGCACTTTGTGATTTTATTTTTATTGCTCACAATCGACAAATGGATGGACTCTGCGGCTGCTCTGCTGATCGCTTGGCTGGAACTGAAGTTGGAGTTGGGTTGACGAGTTTAAATTTAATTTTAAATACGAGAGTATGCATATATTTGCACACTTAATTTAGCTGCGATGATTCAGGCCCGCGTTTCGCGTACTTGAACGTGAAATCATCAGAGAACCGCGATCGCAAATGCTTTGTAATTAGCGGGAAGCCAAAGAGAAATGCACTGACACCAAACTAAATTTAAGTAAAAGTTCTCAGTAAATAAGTCGGGTATCTGCACACAGAAAAAATATAATTACTAGAGGAAAATAAGTACACTCTAATTCCTAAGAATCCCTAAATACTGTTCTGTTTACTTTAATTTATTTATTAACTCCTAAAGTATTAGTAGCACTCAACAGCGATTCTATTCTTTTTTCAAACTTTTAACTATACAAATATAAACAATTTCTTATAGACTTTCTTCGTGGTGTAGCCAAAGATGCGTTGGTTCCTATATAAACTGATTGTAGTTGGCTTTATGTTTTGCCGGCATTTTGTTCCAATTGGCCGGTGGCCAAAAGAAAACGTGCTAGCGCGAAATGTATCTGGCAGATACTCGTACTGGCGTACATGGTGCATTTGTCGCCAAGGGGCGAACGAACTGGCGACGCCATCTAGCCGACAGATACAGATACAAAATACTGAGATACAATGGGAGGAGAAGGGCGTGCGCGATGCGATCACTTTTACCCGGCAGCCAAATTAAAATTTATAAAGATAAATTGAAGCTGAAATCGGACGCAGCTGCTGCACACACAAAGCTCAAGTAAAAGCGAGCACTTAAATCATTTCATTCCGTGTCCACTTTTTAAATTTATTTCTGCAATCTTCACAATGACAAAACTGCTCGGCGAACCCAACTTTGTTTTCGTGTACTTTCATTTGCCGAAAGAGAAATATGTATAATGGTGTTTTTTTTTTGCTTCATTTTGTATTCTGTGGGATCTATTTGTGCCCTGATTTGAGAGTTATTTTTTGTGGGTGATTCCATTGAATTCATGAGGTCAGCTTGGAGCTGGCTCGGACTCGCTGCTGTTCGTAAGCGCAATAAGTATAAATAAATAAATAAATGCCCCAACACGCAACCAACCAGCTGCGGGCCCAGGAGACGGGCTGTCGCTCTGATTAGATACGAATAAAATTATATATATATGTATACCTATGCACATATGTAGATATGAACAGACACTTTTCATTCGCTCTCTCAACTAATTTTTCATTGCGAGTTTTTTTCTCATTTTTTTCCATACTCTCAATGTCTGTAGTTGCATAAAGAAAGTGTTTGTGAGTTGATAAAGGCTAGTCCGTATGTCCGTTTTGTCCGTCAAAATATTTTATACTTGATTTATTTATTCCATTTAAAATCTAAAAAATGAAGCATTTTTAAACGATTTAATTTTATTTACTTCTATAACAGATCGCACAATTTAACCATTACTTATGCAATTATCGAAGGTCATTTGTCTGTATGTCCGTGTGTCCGTCAATTTAGTTTATATTAGATTCATTTGTTAAAGCAATTTAAAGCACCGTATTTAGATGCTTTATTTGAAATGAAAGAAACGCATAAGATCGGATAAGTATTACTATTGTGTTGCTCCCATCTATATAAGGACATTTGTCCGTATGTCCGTTTGTCCGTCAATTTAGTTTTTATTCAATTTATATTAATTAAATTTCAAAACTATCCAAATACTTCTTGAGACGTTTTCTACAACTCAAATTATTGTTAATTATTTCACGTTATTCTTAACACTAAATCCTTTAGCTATTTTCTTTTTATCATTTTCCAACTACAAGGGTATACAATATTCGCCCTTTCAAAACTACCTTCCTTTCTCGAATATTTTTTCAACTTGTTTGCACTGTCTGCCAAACATTTTGAAAATTTATTTATGTAAATGCTGGGCGGAACGTAGCTTCAAGACAAAACACAAACATTTTCCCGCCCCTGCGCTTTTTTTTGGGAACTTTTACTTGAATATTAGTTTCGGTGATTTTCTTTGGCTAATTTGTTTTTTAGTGCAAATCTTTGGGTTTTCATGGTTTTGTTTATTTTCCAAAGTCAACAGTTTTTTTGTTATTTATGCTCTTGCATCTTTCACTTTGCTGCAAGTGGCTTTCAATAATTTTCACTCATATTTTTGTTGCTTGTTATTGTTTTGTTATTGTTTTTGTTGACTGACGGCTGCTTGTTCCGTGTGCATTTTTCCATTCACATGCAAAATTTCACACAATAAACTCACGGAAAATATTTCTTCACATTTCGCCACTGTCTGAACTTGGCTTTTTGCCCTGCCTCTCTCTTTCTACGGGTCTTCTCCTCCCCCGACCGCCTTTTCGTGGCACAGTTATGCGAGCTGTTGCATTTTCTTTCCTCTCTCTCTCTCACACTGCTCTAAGCCAGGTTTAAGTGCAAGAGCCAGAATTAAGTATGCCTGGCATGCCGAGAAAACTATCTTTGAGAACGAACTACAGGTAGAACGTGAGAGAGAGAGCGCACAGTAAGAGAGAAAGATAGGAGGGAGAATGTTTGATACACGGAGAAAAAGAGATTTGATATTCTAGGAACACCTGTTGTTCATTTTATTTAACAAATTTAAGCATCATCAAAGCTTTAATTTAGAAATATTTCTTTTTATAAAATTTGAGAGGAAATACAATTTTTTTCAAAAATATAATTTTCAGATATTCTTCGCTTAAAACCCTAGAAATTAATCGTTTTTCCAAGTGTACCCGGATAGTGCATGCGTTTGGCATGACTAATTTGTCTCTGGAAAGACAAACCCAATTGAAAAACAAACTATACGCCGGACTTTGTGTATTTTGTGCGTGTGCAACGATCAAAAATCGGAGACCAGACCAGATCGCCCCTAAAGAGCAATTCAAGCTCACCAAAAACTAAGAAAAAAAACTATATACGAAAAAATCGGACAAAACTGGTTATTGAATGAAAAGCCAGACAACAAAAACAACAGCAGAAAAATGTGCAAAAACAACAAGAACGACGCACAACTAAGAAGAAGTTGGGAGAAGTTGAAATTTCTTGAACTGGGTTTGGGTTTGGGTTTGGTTTTGGTTTCTTTTTTTTTTTTTGGGCAAATATTTAGAAAATGCAACACAGCTGCTTTTTTATGCGACGACGCGGGGAGTTCTGAGTTCCTGGCTCTGAGTTCTTATTCTCCGTTTATTTTCCATTCCGTTTATTATTTCCTTTTGCAGGCGACGTCGGTTTATTTAGGACGATAACAAGCGGCGGTCATTCATTCAGTCACTTATTTATTTTTATAGTGTTTTTCACGTCTCCGATTCGTTTTTTTTTTTTTTTTCGCTGCCTAACATTTTCGCACTAAAGATAAACGCGGCTTTTTTGTTGTTTTCCGATTATGCCTGCCGACTGACTGAGTGCTGTTCCTCCAATATTCCTGAGTATTTTCGAATAACAGTTCGCATTTTGCACTCAAAGAAGACACGGACACTCGACACACACTCGGTTTCTTCTGCCTTCAGCCTTCCGCTTCTCACTTTTTTAGGGCCAGGTTAGACAAACGCGTTGCGTTCGCTAACTGCGCGCGAGAGTGTGTGCGTTAACAAATTGTTGTTGCTGCCACACACCGCACACTCATATGGACACAACGCACACACACACACACACTGAATCACTGGTAAGAGAATCTCGTTCTTTCAGGAGAAACAGAAACCCAACCGCTCGGTATCGTGGTTCAAATTTGACTGAGCGCCCAAGACGATTCACTTCACTTCGGTTCGGTGGCGCGCCAGCTAAGAGAGCGCACTGTGGGCCGTCCAGAGCAAGTGTCGCACTGTGGAACGCCGCCGCGATACGGCGAGAGTGGGAGCGCAAGGTATGAATGAGTGAGTGTGAGTGAGCGGAGCAGGTGTACTGTGCCGTTGCACAGTGGTCGATCGGGCGTCATTTCAAATTGAATTTAATAGAATGATTTGAAGGAGAAATTATTTCTCTATCGATCTATCGTAATTAACATTCTGCTCTGCATTCTCAGCAGTAACTAGCTTTCAGATAGAGATTAATTTTTAGCTAGCGCTGGGTATGCGAATGAGTTAAAACGAGTTGAATTGAAAGTTGAAAATTTATATAGAATTCAGACATATATTAACCTGGAACTTCTACGTTTAGTATTGGTTTAATTATTGAATGAACAGTAAGAAAATAAGCAACAAGTGAGCATGTTTATCCAAGTGAACGACATGGATATGGATTAGCTCGATCGGCTTTTTAACCCACTGTGCTTTAGCTCAACTGACTGCGTGGCCTGGCCGTAGCGTGTGGGAAGAGAGATTAGGGAGCGATCGAGTGGAGGAGCGGCAGCCAGGGAGAGCAGAGCCACAAACCATAAGCAGATTGCAAAGAGCGCGTCGTCGTCAGCGATCGCTGCTCTTTGAGCGCGACTTAAAGCTCAAGCCGCCAATGCCGCATGAATGACCAAAATTGTCGCTCTGCCCGACGAGTCCGTTGAGTTAGTACACAGAGCGAAATGTAAGGCCATGCAATATATTTTAATAAGAATATAGTGTCTAGATTTATGTGGATTAAATTTGCTGGGTTTAGTTTGTTTATTAAACCATCGTAATGGAACAGGATTAACAGGATATGAAGTACAAACACTTTTTATAATATTATGGTTTAAAAAGAGTGCGCTTAAAATTCCCAAGTACGAATTCATTACAAAGACTTATATTTTAATTAATCTATAATATATAAAAGATAGATTTTGTCTGAAGTTTAGCTTCATTCAATAAGATAACTGGTTAGAAAGCTCGCTGTCATCTTTGTGTTCTTAGTTATTTTCACAAAAACATTAATTCCCTCAACTCTCATTCGTTCAGTGCATGCGAAATGAAAAGAAATTCCTCATATATGGTCAGAGTTTCTTCGCATTTTTGTTCTTTTCTGCGGGCCAGAGGAAGCACCGAAGCCGCTTAAACATGTGGGCTCCCCCGAAAATAACAAAACAAAAGCAAAAACACCGAGAATAAAAGAAAAATAAAATAAACCGCTAATGGTCATGGCCGTTAATAAACAGAAAGCCCTAATTTGGCTCTCGTCTTTGGCTGTCTTGTGGTTTATTAGCCAAGCCGCAAACACACACCGAAATTGAAATGGAAAAAAGAAAAGAAATGGAAATAGAAGTAGAGCGGCGATCGACACGCACTTGTAAACAAATTTTGGGGGAACTGCAGTTGAAGGAACTCTTCACAAACTGCCAAGAAAAACAAACAAGCCGAGTCGGCCAAAAATAAGTTATTATGTGTGTAAAAATAGTAAAAGAATCCATAAAAATGTACTCGTAAAATGTAAAAGATTGAGAGCAGTGATTTTTGAGTAAAGCGATAGCTCCTCTTTCGCTTTTTTCACTCAAAGAGAGCGGCGAGTTAAGAGAAAACGCTGATCAGCTGGCCGGCCGATGCGGTGCGTGAGATGCAACCTCTCGGCTTTGGGCGATTTTCAAACCATTTTCCGTTTGGGCAATCACAAAAACAACAAACAACGAGCGTTATGAAAATGGAAAGTGGTATTGCACAAACATCCACAAACAAACAAGCACAAAATAAAAGTAAGTTGATCCGACAAAACAGCTGTTTGCTAGCCAGCGGAAATGCTCGGAAATGCAGACACGGACTTTCGGTGAATGGGCGTCGTGTGAGTACTACACTTCTACACCCAGACTCAAGCACTCATATTCGCTCACTCGCATCATATTCGATCATCATTGCCGTGTGAGTCAGGCGCCAACGAAATGTGACTAAGCCGCTGTCCATAAATGAGTATCGGATTTTTGGCGTAGGCTTAATGCGACCAAGTTGGCTTTTTTCGGTTCTTTGGCCAAAATAACACACACATGAACCCAAAAAAGAAATGAGAAGCGCACACACACACAAGCGCAGTATGCACTGGGAAATATTTGTAACTAATGTTGGAATAATTAATTTTTACAAAAAGAAACATCAATACCGTGATATTTCAGTTTCTTACCCAAAAACCCTAATAAGAACTTATTTTTTTGAGTGATCTAACATGAATTACCTTTCGTGGTCATAGGGCAGGGGTGCCCAGGCAATAAATTGACAGAATAGGACTGCATTTCTCTTATAGCGCACTTTATTTTTTTCAAAGATATACGAAGAAGCAGAGTTCGATTAGTGAAATTTACTGACTCTTAAGTCGATCCTCTGTTCCTGAATCCGTAATTGGGAATTTCTAATAAAACTATTCTTACAACATGCTTTTTAATAATACAGATTACATAATAGGAAAACCCTCAAAACACTCAATACAATATTGTGAAAAGAATTTTATATCCTATTCTATGGTTTATCAATTACAAATTCCAAATTTTAGATTTAACTTATACAATATTTTAAACAGTTTTCCCCCCAATTTAACATTTTTCCCTCAGTGTTTTTATTGTCTGTTAACCCGCCTTCACTCATTTGCATGTCTCTCTCTCAATCTCCGTCTGGGCTTACGTCTCCGACTGCGTCTCAGTCGAGTGACTGCCGCATCTAGATAATCCCCAATCCAATCCGATCCAACACTTGGCCGTCATCTAGCTTCCCTCTTGGCCAGTCTGCGTCTGGGCTCGAGTTGCCCCCCGGTCAACCCACTTCCTCAAGTGGACGTACATACACCCAACACAATCAATTCGATATACTTTATACTATATTCATACATATATACATGTATTCTGTGCAACTGTTTTCCATGCACTTGCCGTTGTGGTTTTAATTAGTAATTGGCAATCGCGCACGTCGTTGAGCAGATTTTGAATTACCATTGCCAGAGGCCGATATTGGGGGTTGGGTTTGAGGGGCTTTTAAGAGGGGGGCGCCCCCTCCTGGCTTAATTGCCAACTGATTGCTTATGGCACTTTGAATTGCCTTCTGGCACGCCAAGGGTGGCAGTTGAGACTTGAATGAAATGCCTAAAAAAAAGTCAGTAGGAGGAGGAGGAGGCAGCAATTTGCATGTCCATCAAGCGAGGATTTTGTTAGCCAAGGTGTTTCGCAACTTGCACAGAAGTTGGTTTCAATGATTTAACACTGAATTATGCGATTTAAATGGATGTGTTTTCCCCTCAATTAGTCACTCATATTTAAGGGCTTCTTGAGCTATTAAGGTTTATTTAAGGTTATCATTGTTAAAAGTTCGTCTTTTATACAATATTAGAATAACTTTAGATTATTATTATCATTGAATTATATATAAGATGTCTTTTATTATACAATTTAAACTACAAGCTTATCCGAAGAAGAATTATTTGTAAGAGTTTTCAAGTAAGATGATCCTTTAAAATAAGAAACTCGAGTATAAAATCAAATAAAATCCCTAAATCTAAACACAAAATTTAATGCAGTTTTGGCACATTTGTTCATTTCAAAGATAACTCTTTATAAAATTCTTATAATATCTACAGTTTATTCACATTTTTCTCTAACATTTAACCAAAACTGGCTAAAATATTAATTCAATTTGTATTTTTAACCAATATATTATAAATATTTTGCTTAAAAAGTATCATTTTTATATTTATTTTCGAACTATTTAAGGTAATTGGCAACCCATTGATGTGGTGGTGATTGAGTGGACTCACCCACTTAGTCACACAGAAATAAAAAAAAATAATAAAAAAATATATATGTATATCTGCTGGGCAGCTGTCGCCTGGCTTTAACTATTTGGCTTGCGAGTATTACTAAGCCGCTGCCCACGCCTCATGCCTCACGCCCAAGTCTTCGGAATTCCGCCTGTCACAGCCAACATCCGTCTCAAGGCAACTAAACGGCCGCCCATCGCCCCCAGTTTTCAAATTAAAAAACATGAAACAAAAACAAAAACTCAACTCAATAAATAAAAATAAAACTAAGAGACTCAGACTCAGACTGCAGACTGCAGACTGCAGACTGCAGACTGCAGACAATTTCCCGTTTTGCCAAGGAATGCCGGCAAATTGCAATTTCCATTTTCAATCGAAGAGAAGTGAGAAAAAAGAGAGAAACGAATAATATTCGCACAACGTCATGTGCTTAACACACTTGCGAGTCTCGCATAAATTAAAATAAATATTAAGAAATTATTTATCAGCTGGAATTTAAGGTTTTGAATGTCGAAAAAATCTTACAAAAATATCCACATAAAACCTTAATTATTTGTCATATTATTTGCTTTTAAGTTAATTTAATATTTGAGCCTTTAAAAGCATTGAATATATTTTTAATAGAAAATCAAAATAACTTTTAGTTAATTGTCGCAGATGTATGTTCCGCTAAATACGGTATACATTATTGTTGTCTGGCCTGTCGTGAGGTTGAGAAGGAAATTAAAGCCTTCATGCGCCAGACCAGAAGCGGTTTTAAAGAACTCATGGTCAAGTTTCGCGAGGCGAATGATCTGTTCTCCGCGCTAGACACTCAGTTTAATAGTCT
>VNJS01003120.1:0-10425 GCA_008042575.1 Drosophila watanabei | reverse complement strand
CACGTTATCAAACAGGCTCACGACCACGGTGTTTTTCGTAACACCCACCTGATCAATGGACTGAGACGCACCGGGAGTGAAAATAACCTGCACATCCCGCTCCGCTGCGACCGGGTCAACGGACACCAAGCTCCCTGCCGGAATTGCAGCCTGCCCGGCCGGGTGCCAGTCTTCTTCCACAGAGACGATCAGGCGCCCTTTGAGCATCCCCTGAATTTCGCTTTTTGCAGGCAGCGCAAGCCAGCGCAGGCTTTTGCCGCCCTCCACCACGGCATAACGGGTTTCAAAGAAGTTCACATTCCGCTGGATCAGCACGAGCTGGTGCCCGTCTCCATCTGTCAGCACCATCGGCATGACCGCCATATCAGAAGGCTCGCCGCGATAAAGCTCTGCCTCCTGCCCGGCCGTCGCACCCCGTATCATGGTTTTGACCACATACGGATAGCCTGACGGCGTCAGCGTTGTGCCTTTTCCATCCCAGTCACGCGCCAGCAAAATCGTATTGGCATCGACCCATGCCGCGGTCTGCTTGGAACGGGAGAATACAAAACCACCTGGCACAAACTGGCCGGTTTTTGTGTTGAACTCCCGCAGCGTCTCGGCATCTTCCCCACCATTGGACAACGCCACAAGGCAGTGCTCATCCGCCGGGGCAAGGCAGTTCGCACCTTTAAAAACCCAGTTGATCCCATCCTGTTTTGCCAGAGCATCCACATCCAGACGCACGGTCCAGTCCGGTGTTTTTTTCAGGTAAGAGGCCTGACTGGCCTCGCGCCAGATCCCATGCGGATGGGCTGCGTCCTGCCAGAAATTCCAGACAGCCCCACCCATGAGAGACGGCATGGCGAGACGGTCCGGCGCCTGAAGGCCAGACANTTTTCCAGCGTGCTGGTGGTGTGCAGGTTCTGGGCCCGCACCCATGCCATGGCTTGCGCACCATGAATATCATCCAGAAACGCGATAGGCGTATTGGCTGTAATGACCGGCGCGGCACCGGCGGCAGCCGTCTGTGCCAGCCCGCTGTGTGCGGCCTCTGCCATAAGCAGCGCCGAGGCAGCCCCTGCCAGCAGTAAACGTTTCAAACGCATTCTTACTGTTCCCGGAAAAATATGATGGATCATGCAGACTGTTTTTTCACCGTATTGAAAAACAGTCTACCCACCGGCCCAACAAATTGGAGCAAACAAAAAAGCCCCCGGCGTTCTCACACCGGGGGCCGTTTTTTTCAGGCCGCACAGCAGCCACCTGAAAAGAAAACCTTATTTCTGGAGTTTATCCAGCTCACGGACAATGGCTTCACCCATCACGGATGTACCCACTCGCGCCATACCTTCACTCATGATATCCGCTGTCCGCAGCCCGCTTTCCAGCACGCGGGAAACAGCCTCTTCCACCATCTTCGCTTCTTCCTGAAGGTTGAGCGAATAGCGCAGGAGCATAGCAAAGGAGAGGATCTGCGCGATCGGGTTGGCAATACCCTGCCCGGCAATATCCGGCGCACTGCCATGGATCGGCTCATACAGCGCAGCGGATTTGCCGTTAGACTGCACCGCACCCAGCGTTGCGGACGGCAGCATACCAAGGCTGCCTGTCAGCATGGAGGCCAGATCAGACAGAATGTCTCCAAACAGGTTGCCGGTAACAATCACATCAAACTGGCGCGGGTTACGCACAAGCTGCATGGCGCAGTTATCGGCCAGCATATGCGTGAGTTTGACGTCAGCAAATTCACGCGCATGGAGGTCCGTCACAACCTCTTTCCACAGCAGACCGCTTTCCATCACGTTGCATTTTTCAACGGAACAGACATTGCCAGAGCGCTTACGGGCCATTTCAAACGCCACACGGGCCACGCGCTCGATTTCCGGCGTTGTGTAGACTTCGGTGTTAATACCCCGGCGGGTGCCATCCGGCAGGGTTTCAATCCCGCGCGGGTCCCCAAAATAAATGCCGCCGACTGTCTCACNGCCGCGCGGGCTTTTTCAATCACCTCATTCCGGATCGGTTCGCCATATTCCGCAAGAGACGCGCCACCAACCAGATCTTCCGTGATGTCAAACGCAAGGCCACGGTTCTTTTCCAGCCATGTGATAACGCGGCCAACTTCCCGCATCACTTCCGGCCCGATACCATCCCCGGGCAGAACGAGCAGTTTTGCAGGCTGTGCAGTCATGGTTTTTCCCATTCTTCAATCAAGGGTGATTGAAGGCATCCAGGGGCGTTCCCCGGCAACCTTCTGTTCAAAGGACTTAATTTCAGTCTCGTGCTGAAGTGTCTGGCCAATATCATCCAGCCCCTCAAGCAGCATGTGCTTGCGGAACGGATCAATTTCAAACGGCACTTCCTCACCATCCGGGCGGATCACGACCTGCCGGGGCAGATCAATGGTCAGCCGGGCATTGCTGCCCATGGTGGAGTCCGACATGAGCTGATCACAGATTTCACGCGGGAGGCGGATCGGCAGGATGCCGTTCTTAAAGCAGTTATTGAAGAAAATATCCGCAAAAGACGGGGCAATCACGCAGCGGATCCCAAAATCCAGCAACGCCCATGGCGCGTGCTCACGGGAAGACCCGCAGCCGAGATTGTCATATGTGACCAGAATCTCGGCTTTCCGCCAGGGTTCCTCATTCAGGATAAAATCCGGATTTTCAGACCCGTCCGGGCGATAGCGCATGCTGTCAAACGCATATTTCCCCAGACCCGTGCGCTGCGTGGTTTTCAGGAAGCGGGCCGGAATGATCTTGTCCGTATCAATGTTGTCTTCCGGCAGAGCGGCAGCAACAGCAGACAGGGTTGTAAATTTTTCCATCAGACCAGTTCCCTCGCATCCGTCAGGCAGCCCGTGACCGCAGCCGCAGCCGCCATGGCGGGAGACAGCAGATGCGTCCGCCCACCCGGCCCCTGACGTCCTTCAAAATTACGGTTGGAGGTGGACGCACAGCGCTGCCCCGGTGTCAGTCTGTCCGGGTTCATCCCCAGACACATGGAGCATCCAGCCTCACGCCATTCAAAACCGGCATCTAGAAAGACCTTGTCCAGACCTTCTTCTTCCGCCTGCATTTTGACCAGCCCGGAACCCGGCACAATCATGGCGCGCACGCCGTCCGCCACCTTGCGGCCTGCGGCAATCTGAGCCGCAGCGCGCAGGTCTTCAATCCGGCTGTTGGTGCAGGAGCCGATAAACACCACGTCCACCGGCGTGCCCGCAATTTTCTGCCCGGCCTCAAGCCCCATATAATCCAGCATACGCTGCATCTGCGCACGTTTTGACTCGTCCGCTTCCTGTGCAGGGTCCGGCACCGTGCCGGTAATGGGCAGGACGGTCTCGGGGCTGGTGCCCCATGTCAGGCTGGGAGCGATATCCTCAGCGCGCAGAGAAACTTCCTTATCAAAATGCGCGCCCTCGTCCGTTGCCAGTGTGCGCCAGAAAGCGACGGCTTTCTCAAAGTCCTCGCCCTTGGGGGCAAACGGACGGTTGCGCACATAGTCAAACGTCGTGTCATCCGGGGCCACAAGCCCGGCGCGCGCACCTGCCTCGATGGACATGTTGCAGATGGTCATACGGCCAGCCATGTCCAGACCCCGGATGGCAGAGCCTGCGAACTCGATCACATGCCCGGTGCCGCCTGCGGTGCCGATATGCCCGATAATCGCCAGCATGACATCCTTGGCAGACACACCCGGAGCAAGCTGCCCTTCAACCGTCACACGCATGTTCTTGGCAGGCCGTTGCAGGATGGTCTGGGTTGCCATCACATGCTCGACTTCGGACGTGCCGATACCGAACGCCAGAGACCCCATGGCACCATGCGTGGACGTATGGGAATCCCCGCACACAATGGTCATGCCCGGCAGAGAAATCCCCTGCTCCGGCCCGACCACGTGCACAATGCCCTGAGAGGCAGAGAGCAGCGGGAAATACGGGACCCCGAATTCCTTCACATTCCGCTCCAGCGTTTCAATCTGGTTGCGGCTTTCCGGCTCTTCAATGGGTTTGGTGCGGTCAGACGTGGGGACATTATGGTCTACCACAGCCATCGTCATTTCAGGGTGACGCAGCTTACGCCCGGCCAGACGCAGGCCTTCAAACGCCTGCGGGCTTGTCACTTCATGCAGAAGGTGACGGTCAATATAAAGGATAGAGGTGCCATCCGGCAAAGTTTCGACAACGTGGTGGTCCCAGATCTTGTCGAATAACGTACGCGGCGCCATGGCCCTCCCCTTTCATGGAACGGCACGGACTCGCGCAGATCAGCCTGAACTCAGCCCTGGTCCAACAGACGAAAAACCCGCGCCTTCATCTTCTCAGCACCCAAAAACCCGGCGGGCCGAGGCCCAACCGGGTTTTGCGGTGAAGCAGGCCGCCCGGAGGCCGCCTGCTGCAACGTAATTTTAGCCAACGGCTGCCGGTGCTGCAACGTCACGCGGACGTTCAGCAATACGAGCGGACTTACCGCTACGGCCGCGCAGGTAGTACAGCTTTGCACGACGCACTTTACCGCGACGCACAACCTTGATTTCCGCAATGGTCGGCGCATAGAGCGGGAACACACGTTCCACGCCTTCACCATTGGAGATTTTGCGCACGGTGAAGTTGCTGTTCAGGCCCTTGTTGGAACGGGCAATCACAACACCTTCAAAAGCCTGAAGACGCTTGCGCTCACCTTCAACAACCTGCACGGACACGCGGAGCGTATCACCGGCTGCAAATTCCGGCACGGCGCGAGCGGCTGTCAGACGTTCGATTTCTGCAGCTTCATACTGCTGAATAATGTTCATTTCGGTATCCTTCCTCAAACCCCTGTTGGGTCTGTCTGCCCGTTTTTCCCGTTGGCAGCAGCCCCGTTTTTCTCCCTGCGAGCCAGCCAGGCAGACCACAGGTCCGGCCGTCTTTCCCGCGTGATTTCTTCCGCCTGCGTCTGGCGCCACGCAGCAATTGCCGCGTGATTTCCTGACAGCAGGACTTCAGGCACGTTCTGACCATCCCATACGGCAGGACGGGTATAGTGCGGATACTCCAGCAGGCCTTCGGAAAAACTTTCCTCAACCCCGCTATCCTCACACCCCATCACGCCGGGCAGCAGCCGGATGCAGGCATCCAGCAGCACAAGGGCGGCTGTCTCTCCACCGGACAGAACATAGTCTCCAATGGAAAGCTGCTCGATCTTCCGGCTTTCCAGCACGCGTTCATCCACGCCTTCAAACCGGCCGCACAACAGTACGAGACCCGGCCCCTGTGCGTAGCGCTGCACGTCCTGCTGCCGGAGCGGGCGGCCACGCGGTGTGAGAAACACACGCGGCACATCCACCGGAACCTGCGTGGCTGCCAGAGCGGCATCCACCACGTCCGGGCGGATGACCATGCCTGCGCCCCCACCAAACGGGGAATCATCCACCGCCCGATGCCGACCCAGACCATGCTCCCGCATATCCTGCGCCGTGCAGGACCACACACCGTTTCCCAGCGCGCGACCCGCCAGAGAAAGCCCCAGCGGACCGGGAAACATCTCCGGAAACAGCGTCAGCACCGTTGCCTGCCAGCTCATGCCGCAGGCCCCGCCGCTTTTGCTACCCCCACACCGCGCCCTTCCTCACCAGAGACCTNTGGTGACCACACGCCCTTTCAGATCAATCTCCGGCACGCAGGCCCGGGTGAACGGCACCAGCACGCCCCCGGTCAGTTCCAGACTGGCGCCACCCCCGTAATCATGCACCATGACAACCTGCCCCAGAGAGCAATCGCCTTCCCGCGCCTCCATGCCGATCAGATCAGCATGGTAGAATTCTTCTTCCTCAGGCTCGGGCAGCGCGTCACGCGGCACGAAAAGACGGGTATTGACCAGCGCCTGTGCCGCAGTCCGGTCGGCCAGTGGCGTGCCCTGCGCATCACGCAGCTCCGCCACACCGTCCGCCCCGCGCCAGCGCAGAGACCATTCCCGCCCCTTATCATCCACCAGAACCCTGTAGGCTTCCAGCGCGGACGCATCGGCTGCGTGGCTGTGCACATGCACAAGCCCGCGCACGCCATGTGGCCTGCCAACAACGCCTATCTGGATAAGGTCTGCGCGCATGATCCGGTCAGCTTAGCTCGCTCTGGCTTCAGGCTGCGGCTTCAGCAGCGGCAGCAGCAGCTTTAGCGCGTTCCTGAGCTTTCTTCTTCGGAGCGGCCTGCTTCGGCTGCTCGTTGTAAGCCGGCTTCGGAGCCAGACCAGCGTTGCCGAGGAAACGTGCAACACGGTCGGTTGCCTGCGCGCCCTGAGCCAGCCAGTGGGTGATGCGGTCGTTCACCAGACGTACGCGTTCAGCGTGGTCGGACGGCAGCATCGGGTTGTAGGAACCCACTTTTTCAATAAAACGGCCATCGCGCGGGGAGCGGCTGTCAGCCACAACGATGTGGTAGTAAGGACGCTTCTTGGCACCTGCACGGGCAAGACGGATTTTAACACTCATTCAGACTTCTCCAAAACCCTGAAAAACTTCGGATAGAAACAGGCCGCTTTAGCGGAAGGGACGGCCACCACCCGGCGGCCCTCCTCCCATTCCTTTTGGCATGAGCGCGGACATACCCTGGCGCATGAGACCTTTCATGCCGAGCTTGTTAAAGCGCTTCATCATTGAGGACATCATATCAAACTGCTTGAGCAGCTTGTTGACCTCCTGAACACTCGTCCCTGACCCGGCTGCAATCCGCTTCTTGCGGGACGCCTTGATAACGGCTGGCGTTTTACGCTCGCCTTTGGTCATGGATGAAATAATGGCCAGATGCGTTTTGAGAACGGAGGTATCAAGATCCTTGTCACCAAGGGCTTCCTTGATCTTCCCCATGCCCGGCAGCATGCCGACAATTCCGGAAATGGACCCAAGCTTGCTGATCTGTTTGATCTGGGATGCGTAATCATCCAGATCAAACTTGCCGGCCATCATCTTTTTGGCCAGCCGCTCCCCTTCTTCATGGTCAAGGGTATCAGCCGCTTTTTCCACCAGCCCGGCAATGTCACCCAGACCGAGGATACGGCCTGCAACACGCTCGGGGTGGAATTCTTCCAGCGCATCCAGCTTTTCACCGGAACCGGTCAGCTTGATGGGCGCGCCGGTAATGGCCTTCATGGACAGGGCCGCGCCACCGCGGGCATCACCATCCATACGGGTCATCACCACGCCGGTCACACCCACGGCGTCATTAAACGCCTTTGCCGTGTTCACGGCGTCCTGCCCGGTCATGGCATCCACAACCAGCAGGGTTTCCGCAGGCTGGGTCACGGCACGAACCTGCCGGACCTCTTCCATCAGCGCTTCGTCTATGGACAGACGGCCTGCGGTATCCAGAATAACAACGTCATAGCCTTCGCGCCGACCCACATCCATCGCACGCTGTGCGATTTCAACCGGGGTCTGGCCCGCAACAATCGGCAGGGAGGCGACATGCGCCTGCTCGGCAAGCTGCGCCAACTGCAACTGTGCGGCGGGGCGCTGCGTATCCAGAGATGCCAGAAGCACCTTTNCAGAGATGCCAGAAGCACCTTTTTACGCTCACGCGTGGACAGGCGCAGCGCAATCTTGCCGGATGTTGTGGTTTTACCGGACCCCTGCAAGCCAACCATCAGGACAGGCACAGGCGGCACGGCGTTCAGGTTGAGCGGGACGGCGCCTGCTCCACCGAGGGCATCAATCAGCGCATCATTAACAATTTTCGCAACGGCCTGACCGGGAGAAATGCTTTCCAGCACCTCCGCCCCTACGGCGCGTTCCTTTACCTTGTTAACAAAGTCCTTGACCACAGGCAGCGCGACGTCTGCATCCAGCATAGCCAGACGGACTTCGCGCATTGCCTCCATAACGTCGGCTTCGGACAGCGCGCCACGTTTGGCGAGCCCATCAAAAACCCCTGAAAGCCTGCCTGAAAGTGCCTCGAACAACAGCGTAATACCCCAAAAGGAGACGCGCCACTGCGCGAACACTCGCGGAGTGGCGGTCCTGATTTGTGAGAACGGGTTACAACCCCGCTCTCACCGAGTCAAGAAACGTCTGTGTTTTACTTATCAGAAGCCGGCGGAGCGGGGTGTTCTACCTCGCGGAGCTGCTCCATCAGGTCATGAATCTTGGCCTGACGCGCCTTGACCTGCGCAAGCTGATCCGCCGTCAGCACATCATGGATGCGGGCGGCCACGTCCAGATGGCGGGCTTCAGCCTGCGCACGCAGAGTCGCCTGCTGCTGCTGCAACGCCGCAATCTTGTCTTTATCAACCGGGCCGGGAGACGTCAGGATATCCTGAATCTGCTGATGGATCTTGGAGGCATCATCCCGCATATCATCCCCGTGATCCTGATCATGGGCTTCACGCAGAATGGCGTCGATCTTTTTGCGCTGCTGCTTGGTCAGGTCCAGCCCTTCCAGCATGCTCATCCCGCCACCATGGCCACCCGGCATGCAGCCACCCGGTCCGCCGGGGCCACCCGGACCACCCGGAGGCGGAAAGCCCCCATGGCCGGGATGTGCTGAGGCAGGCAGAGCTGCAACGGAGAGACCAATGACTGCCGCTGCGGCAAGGAAACCAGTTCTGTAATTCATGGACTCTGACAACTCCTGAAAAAATCTGTGCGCTGATGACTATCAGACAATCCCCGGCCCCTGTGCAAGATGAGTCACTGCACTGTCACCAGAGGTATCTGTTTCAGCTCATGGAATAGATGATGACAAAGACCGGGATCAGCCCCAGCAGAAACCAGGAGCCCATGGCACAGGTTGCAACAGCATGGGCCACCCGCCCCTGTAACCGCGCCCGGGAGCCGGAACGTGACGGGACCTGATGCCGAGGTTCTCCACCCGTGGATTCATATCGCATCTGCATGCTCCTCATCCGGTGACATGACCGTCTTTTCACGCTGAGAGAACGCTCCCGTTCATCAGTCTGTGAGGTTCTGTCTGGAGGCAGACCGGGGCAAATTCATGGCAGATGCGTGTCGATCAACACATAAAACACGGGCGCAGACCGCAGCACCAGGAAGCCTTACTACTTACGCTTTACGCCTTACGCAGCAGTTCAAGAAAAAGGGCAGCGTCCGCCACATCCCGCAGGCGCATGGCAATACGGTCCGTCACATCCGTATCTTCACCCCAGATCGCCATCTGCTCCCGCTCATCCAGCGTGGCGCAGGCAACCAGTTCCTCCGGCGTACCCGGCCCTTTAACCAGAACCAGCCCCAGATAGAGGCTCCCCAGCGCGGGGACGGCAACCCCCAGCACGGCCAGTTCCGCATCCGGGAGAGACTCAAGCAGCGCACGCAGGGTCCGCATGGTGGCATCCGGCTGGGTGATGGGCATCACACCTTCCGTGGTGCGCAACGCCATCCCGAACGTGTCCTGACACCAGTCCAGCCAGGGAGACCACAGCTCCCGTTGCCGCCGGGCCAGTCTGGAATTCCCGGCCTCGCGATAACACAGCAGGTCACTGCTCGCATACGCCAGCAGACTGTCGATCACGCCCGCCCGCGCGCCGGGAATACGCTCCAGCATGGAGCCCGCAATCCGGGTCAGCGGCAGATCTTCCGGCCGGAAATATCCGCCCACGGTAAGGCCAGCCGCCTGCCATTCCGCTGCCAGTGCCTCCGCCAGCGGGCGGGAGGGCACAGCCAGCACGGTCCGTTCCGGCAGGCGGACGGGTCTGCCGTCAAGCTGGACAGCAAACCCGTCCTGCTCCGGCACGACGCTGGCCTGTTTCCAGAACCGCTTACGCGCCCCTGCCGGAGCAGGCGTTTTCTCGGGGCCGGTCATTTAAACAGCCCCAGTCCACGCAGCATATTCATCACCTTGCCCTCTTTCCCGGCTTTGGGTGCCGTGGGCGCGGGGCCAGCCCCACCTTCCCGCGCGGCGGAAAGCAGCGTGGGGCAGTTATCATTCCCCCCGTCATTCCCGCCAATATTCAGCCCGTAACGCCCGCCGTAAGAAGGCTCCATTTTTGGCACGGGTGCGTCCAGCGTGCCTGTTACCCGCAGGTCGGAAGACGCGGATGCCCCGCCTAGCAGCACGCGCGGCGAGAGATGCAGGTCCAGCGTATGCGCGCCCAGGCCCACTGTGCCGTGGCCATGCAGGGACAGGAACGGTGTTTCCATAGCCAGCAGATCAATCTGCGCCGTTCCATCAGCAAGCTGCATGTGGGTGCCGAAGCAGCGCACCGGCATTTTGCCTTTCAACGGGATATCCGGCCCCAGCAGAGTGCGGAGCGCCGCCCCGCCAATGGAGCCATCCACCACGGACGCGCCAATATGCCCGGCCAGCGTCCGCCGCCGTGCTTCAGCATCATCCCCCTGCATACTGACGGCGCCGACAAGCATCAGCGCCCCCTGCATCAGGGGTGGTGCGCCCATCCAGCCCTGCACAGCCGCCACCGGCAGCACGACCGGGTGCATTGCAATCTCATAGGC
>VNJS01003112.1:0-14286 GCA_008042575.1 Drosophila watanabei | reverse complement strand
CGCACAGCGTCGCCGAACCGCTCTCGTTGACCGTTAGTTTGAATCTGAAACAACGCTCTTGCGGGCTCTGCTTTTTCGGTCGCGGCTTCGGGCTCTCTGCCGGCAGCTCAGTCGACGTCGGCGTTGCCGTCGCCTTCTGGCTCTCTGTTTCTTTGTTCGTGTCCGTATGTATTAGCAAGTAGAAGAAGAGCAGGCAGCGAGAGGCAAGGGCTGTACATAAATGGCAGAGGTTTTATGACTCTTTTCGGGTCTTATCCGTGTATGTACAAACACTCGGTACATAAGCCCATATGCAGGCAAGGTTTATAAACTGCTTACCTAGCTGTATATACATACATATGTGTGTACATATGTGGACAGTGTTATCGCAACTTACAATTTCCGTTAGCAGAAATCGCATATTCGCACGTAGGCGTATGTAAAAGCTATACCCACAACCCTTCTCGCTCGCACGCTATCGCTGTCGGTGTTGTTGTTGTTCTCGTTGTTTATTTATTTTCCCTTTTCTCCAATCAGTGGCAACCAACAACAACAATGAGAAAGGCAAGCTCCGTTTCCGTCTTTGCGAATTTACAGTTAACGGACGCCTCCGCACACATTGCAGATCTAGATCTAACGGTAACGGCATGGCTGGGAAATGAGGAGCGTGACTGTTGTTCCTAAGCGCAGTTTTCTTACTTTTAAATAAGTTTTTAATAATATTCGTGGTCTTCAAAATTAATAAATGCTAGTATCTTATTTTACTACAAGGAAAAAGAGTTTCTGTATACTCTAGGACCTTTTTACTTGGTTTTTTTTTATTTTGATTGTTGCTGATTGTTGTTTCTTATACTTTTATCAAATTCTAACAAAAACATATTGAATGTACGAAAATTTCATCAATGAATACTGATGAGGATTTGTACCTTCTTCCAAAACACGAGTTTTTATAACCCTGTCTTGGATAAGTTCTATAATGGTATTTTGCAAGCCAGACCAAGTCTCATAGATTTTTGAATATTTTTAGTCAACTGTCCAGCCAAAACGATTCCTATATGAAAACTATTTGTTTGTATATTTAAGGCTCGCTTTATGAGTTATTCAAGCTATTTAAGGTCGGTTTTAACGATAGTAAAACTCAAAGTTTTTTGCCAATATATTTAGCTCCTTGAAAGGGACTCGTTGATTCTTTTTAACACTTGTAATATTATAACATATTTGCCCTCGGTTTGTACCTTAATTTTTTCAAGACGCCAATTTTTCAAAAAAGTATCTAAATTAGCTTTTTTAATGCAAATTTAAAAAAAGGAATTTTTTCCCTATTAAAAGAAAAAATTGAATCGAATATTTGAACAATATCACGTTATTTATGAGTTAAGGTTTACATAATCGCTTTAAGTATTTATAATGTTCACTATAACACTATAAAAACGTTTGCAAATATAATTAAAAAAGTCGGAATAGCAACGATTTAATTTGATTTATAAATACATAATACAAAACATTTAAAAGCACTTATACAATTTTCAAGTCGCGAGTATAACCCGTAAAATGTTTTTCAGATCTTCGTTTTTAAATATGAAGGGAACTATTCGATTTCAGCACTAGATTATTATTCCGAAATACAATTATATATTTATTCTTTTTCTAAGTCTTTTGACTGATATAAAATATCATGAATTAAATCTTTTTTGATAATAAATATACAAGTAGAAAATACTATATGCCTCCTTTAATAATCTTATGATTTTTATACATGAAATGCAAAACAAATCAGTATAGAAGCTTCCGGAAAAAACCTTATACATATTTGTCTCAATATGGTAGCTAATCAAGTTGATAAAAATACATTTTCCAGGAGGTTTTCGATTTGGTTCCATGACTCATTTAAGGCGCGCAGCTTTGAAATAAATAACTCAAAATAAAATTCTTATCAGTAATGCTGATGAGTAATGCTTTTCTGAGGATTTAATGTTAGGCTCATATGAACGATTCCTTATTCCTAAACATTGTTATACAAAAAAAAAGAATTTGTTTGATAATTTTAATAAGAAAGCAGCACAATCTTTTCAAGTCTCGGTAAAGACGTATACAAGGGAATGGAGGCTAACTTCGAGAAGTCGTAGTTTGTGTACCCTTGCAATTGAATCGATTCGATCGAATTGGAAACCGATCAAAAAATCTTACTGAAGTGAATATTTTCATACTGCTTTCTTCATACATTTTTTTCGATTGTTCCTCTGAAAGCTTTTGTATATTGTATATAAAAATAGAGTACTAAAATCAAAAGAAAGACCGTATCTGAGAGTTTATTAAAATTTTTACATGGATTGAAAAACAGAAATGGTATAATATTTTATGTATAGTTGTCCGTTTTACACAAAAAACACAACTATGTCTTACAAATAATGCTGAAAACGTAAAAACATTTTCATTTCTTTGTTTTTATTTGCGAAAAGTGTTTGATATAGTCGTCCGAACTGGTCCGTTTCTACAAATAACCACAATTCCAAGTCTACTTACAAAGCTTTATTTAGGATTGCTTAAATAATGGCGACTCTTCTGTTTATATCTTTATGTGGTTTGAAACGACTTTGAACTAAAATTATAATACCCCAAAAGAGTAAAAAAAAGAAATGATTAGTTAGATATCTGCTTTGTTTTCTTGAAATTATTTCTCATAAAAATAAACAGTAATTGCCGAGAGGCTTTAAATTCCAAGAAATATCAAAAGGGCTTATTGACTTTCTATAGAAACCATTAATAAGAGAAACTTAAGCTACAGAAAAATCGTGCTTCAATCAGATCCTACAACTAGAGCGTACAATATTTTATGAAAAGGGTCGTTAAATCCAATTAGGCGATCCTTCCAATTTTCTCTATCAATTGGTAACTTTAGTTTTATTCCCGTTTTTTCATCCACACTTGGGGGGACGAGACTTCCCGCTGGTTTTTACTTCTCGTATCGCAATTATACCCAATTTCTCCGATGGGGAGTATCAATATTCCGTTCTCCTGGCAATTAGAGCCACTCGAGCTGACGCTAATCCCCGAGCCAGTGGTGGCTCCCTGAGCAGAGTCATCAAGCGTGTGCCAGCTATCATCCGGATTCCGGATCCCCGTAACACCAACTGGACGCCATCTTAGGTTGGTCATCGTCATCGGACGCTGATTGAGCTCATCCTGTGTGCTCTGGACACTGGTCTTTACTGGGCACGGAGAGCCGTAAATTATTGATTGGCTTTAATGCCGGGCGATAGATTGCCTCAACTGGTTTTAACAGCTTAATTGAGACCCCATGAAGCAATAAATGCGATAAAGCGACGGACTTGCAGTGGATTTGGACGTGGCGTCCCAGACGCCGCTATGAGAGAAAGAGAAACTACAGTCAAGCTTCAAGAAGGTGGATTTTTAGTCTCGATGGCGTTAAGGAATTCCATTTTACGTGCTGGTTAACAACATTTTTAGTGACATTATAAAATGTTGCGTTTTAAATTTATAAATCATGATAGTAGTTTGGTTTTTATCTTAAAATCGCACCAGAAAATTAAGTGAAAGGAAAGAATAAGCTTTTGTCATCAAATTGTTTTAATATTTGTAAGTAAAATATTTCATTTAAACTTAAAAGTCATATTATACATATTTTTATACATAATAGATGATATTTTCAGATACAAGGGATATTATTTAGAGAATATAACCAGCGAATTTTATTAGAAAATTTGTATGAATGTTGCTAGAAATATTATTTCACTTTTATTTATGAAAGATATTATCTTCTTAGGAACAATCAATGATTTCTGATAGTTCTGATAGATGTGTACACATCCAAATTTTGTTAAAAAAAAGTGTAATGTTTTAGAAAAAATTACGACGATAAGTAAAAAGTATTGGCTATAGCATTAGAGGAGGACTTGATTTACCTTTTTAAGCTCTAGCCTTATACCAAATTTCAAATCGATCGCATAGTATTAGAATAATATTTTAAGCCCTCCCTTGAATACTCATTTTATTGAGCTGTCAAATAAATTGTTTTTGGTAATTTCATGGTCGGTGCACTTAACGAATGAGGTATTGCTGGTACTTATTATGACATTTAGTGTTGCAAGTTGCAGAAGTCGCACTGTACATTTTGCGACAGAGCCGAGTGAAAAGACGAAAGACGTTGGAATGGATGCTAAAGTCGTGTCCAAAGCAGCACAGGCAGCAACAAAAACTAAGACGGGGCAAACTGCAAGAGCCACATAAACAAGCAAAGAAGCAACAACGGCAAGGCAACAGCCACAGCAACTCCGGTAGCAGCATCGCCAGTGAATGGGGGGCATTTAAGTTTAATTTGTGTGCCGCCGCCACTGCCTAGCCTCCCTCTCTCTTTTCCTCAGCCTCTGGCTCTCAGCTCTCCTTCTCCTCCTACTTCTCCTCCTGGTCGTCATTCTCCTCCTCTTTCTCCCTCTCAGCATAACAGAAATCCCCACAAGCATTGAGATTCGTTGTTGTTGTCGTGCATTCAGGGCGCATGCCGAAAACCAAAAGAAAAGGCAACAACAGCCGTAGGTTGTGTGTGTATGTGAGCGTAGATTGTACATATGTGTATGTATAACCGCCAGTTGAGTTTTCCAATACGCACTGCTGTGACGTCACGGCAACAAGATGAGAGACTCGGCAGCATCGTCATAATCATTATGCTCATCATCGCATCGCATCGCAATTGCCACAAAAGCAACAGCAGATGTTTATGTGCCAGAGCGAATGAGAGAGTGTTGGAGAGTGTATGTGTGAAAAGGTGCATCTGTGTGTGGTAACACACAGCAAATAGTACGGACAGGGTTGTCAGCTCACAGGAAGACGCGGGTTGTGTTAAGTTAATGTTAATGCCTACCATCCCTTAAGAATATTTAATTAATTATATTAAATCAACTTAATAGATTCATAGCGTTCTAGAACAAATTAATTATTTAAAACAGTGATGCTCGAATAAATTATTAATTTTCTTTTAAAAATATATGCTTATGTAAAATTATATAATTTTTAATTATTTAAATTAATATAAAATGCAATTTGTTATGGTATCAATATAATAATAATAACAAAATAATACGTAATATTTTTTATTATCGCAAGCTGCACTTATTTAAAACCACTCGACAACCCTGTCACATTTGTTATTGCCTCTTTGCGCTGCTTTGCTTTGCTTTTATCTACGCGCTCACAGGCCAGCAGTCGAGTCAGAATTTCTGCTGCTTTCGCTGCTGCGAGCATAATAATGAGTTTTTCTCGCCTCCTCTTTACCGCCGCTTTCCACACACACACGACTTTTCCGGGGGATGGGAATTGGGGGCAGAAGGCAAAAGCAGAAGGCGCAGGGATAGCATAATGCGAAATAATGTTGGAAAATTATAAGTGAGGTTGCCAGAGATGCCAGATATTCAATACATACGGCCAAACGGAACGGGCCACATGCAATACATACACACGCTACATATGTACGTACATATGTATATACAATAGCAAACTGGTTGCCAGCGAGGGCACGAAGATGAGTGGAATGGAGAAGGGAAAAATAACTGACGACAGCAGCAGCGCCGGCAGCGGCGTCGGCAGAACGAAGCCATACGAAGAGAGACAGAGGGAGAAGAAGAAGCCAAGCCACCAGCATAAGGCAAAACCAAAAGGCAAAAAAAGCAAGCAAAGCAAAACTCCGATATATGTATATTTGTATAGAAGTTTGTGTGTGTGCGAGGGTAGCTGGCGCCTGCGAAGAGTGGAAGAGGGAGAGTACGCGCGGAGAGAGAGAGAGAGAGGAGCAAAAGGTGAGCGGAGCGAGTACAGATACGAAAGCGGCCAGCAAAGCAAAGCCGTGGCGAGGAAACAAGCACAAAGCGTAGGGGCGGATACATAAGACACCGAAATATTCGAGACTGGGAGGCCAAAAGGTTGGGTAACGCCGGCAGCGACGTCGGCTGCGCTCAGCATGGGGACGTCGCTGCCGGCGTCGCTGCTGCTGCGTTGTGAAATGAAAACAACAATAAAAATGTACAAAAGGTAGCCGCTGTTTTTCTTGTTATTGCGTCGCCTCATAATTAATCAAAAATATTTTCGAGTTCATTTTTATTAATTTAATAAAGTGCCGCCTCCAGTTCCCGCCATTCCAAGCATTTCAGCTGCCGTATTTCATATTTTTCTCAGTGCGAATGTTTAATTTTAAAAACATTTATATTAATTACATTGCTTGTTACAGTCAACCCTAAAATTAATTTTTAAAAATTCATAATTTAGAATATATAATTCAGCAAAACATTTAAAATTCATATAGATAGACCATTTTTCTTAAAGATACATACATCTACAGATTTGTATCTGTGGATATTCCAGAAATTTCGTCAAGAAAACCCAGCTGTAAATATGTTTCAGGGATAGTATCTCTATTTCTGATTGTAAAAATAATATACTGACTTATTATAAAAGATAAATACACTGTTAAAACTTAAATGTATTTAAAACATTAGTTAAAAGTGTTAAAAAGATAACATAAATAGCAATTTCTTCATGCATAAATAAGATAGTAAAATAAGAGATAATATTCTCTATAAGATTATATCGGATTATATTTTTCAAATTCATTTATGGTATTTTTGGTGTTTTCTTAAAATATTAATTTAATTTCTAATTGTTATTACAATTATTTCTTAAAATACAAAATAAAAATATTTTAAAATTGTTTTCTTGAGGGAATAAAAATATATTTTACTTGAATGGATTTTAAATTTAAGTTTCCTTTGGTGGAATATTTTATTATTTATATAAAAGCTTTAGCTTTCTATATCTTTAGGGCTTCAAGTTAAGGCGCTTCAATAAAAATGTAATATAATACTGTTTTTATTCAGCAATTATAGCACTAAAATTATTAATAAAAAAAAATTGAGTTATAGGGAAAAAACTGGTATGTTTGTCAATAAAGTATCATAGAATTTCCAAAATTTAGATCTTATTCATTTCTTAACAGTAAATATATCTGTAAAATAGCAAAAAAAAATTTTTTTTTCAAAATTTGAATAACAGAAAACTAAACTGGTTTTATGATACTAGATCCATATTTCTGTGTTTTTAACAAGAAGTAATATTTTTATTCAAAAATACCATTCCGTTCTATGCAACATCCTTAATTTAATTTTTTAATTTCCCAAATTTTAACCTTTATAGAGTATTATCATAAACCTTTTTAAAATTAAAAAGAAAATACAAATGTTTGGAATTAAAGGTAATATCCTCTAGCTCCATCATGACAAAGAGTTCGGTTTAAAGGTTATTTTTTCCTGACTATAAATTGAATATAATATAATGTGTACCGAGTACTTGTGCTTAGAAATTGGACTGTATTTACCAAGATTTTAAAATGAGTATTTCTGAAACTCCCGTAGCCTCACTTATAAGTCGCAAAAGTTGAACACAAAAAGTTTAGACGAACAAGAAAAAAAAAAAAACTTGAACAAGACAGGCCAAAAGTTCATTGCGAGAAAGACGTGCAAGTTTTTTATGTTCACGCCGATTTTATGCGATGTCTTTGGCAGAAAAGGAAGCGAGCCTTGAGGGAACTCCGGGTGAAGGAGAAGGAGGTGAGGCTGTGATTCAGGAATTGGGAATCGGCGCAACACGTAAGGGAAATCCGGCGGCGGATCAATGCGAGAGAGGGTCCGGGAAACCAAGAAGCCGGCAACTTGGGAGCCGCACCGGCAACCCGAAAGTTTCAAGATGATGGCAAGGCCGGAGCAGCAGCCCATTTCACAGTTGAAAGCGGATTTGGACGCACTTAAAGATGCAAAATCAATTTGCTTGGGATTCGCCCGGGAAAAGGAACTCAGACGCAGACGAAGAAGATGATGAACTTCCCGGCTTCCCACTTCGACAGAAGGCTTATTGAATTACACATAATACTCGTACATTCCCGGGATTGATTCACATGCGTGGCAACAACATCAAAGCGAGAGTATCGGAATAAACAAATCATAACTTTTGCTTATATTTCGCAACAGGAATTCCATAAACATTGAGTGGAACTCGGGCGGTATCGGGTTTTAGCATCAACAACAACATCATTTCTCATTTGGATTTTGCGAGGGAATTTCTGCGATTTTTTTCGTTTACTTTGTTAGATCAGAATATATTATAAATGTTAAATTCATTGAAATTAGACAAGTTACTCAGGATACAGATATAAAATTAATACAAAGTTCGTTGAAGTAAGACAAGTTAAAGTTACTCAATATTCCTAAAAATTCGTATATTGAACAATTTTGAAACTAAAAACGCAGATGATTGAAGAATCAAACAAAAACACTATAAAACGAGGTAAGATAAATGTGACGAAGGCACCTGCGACTCCCAAAATGTCTGATAAGAAATTTTGTCATAAAAATAGTACCATTAGGCAAAAATAAATTGAAACTAAACTAAACTTGTAGCTAATTCGATGAGATTACAGAAATCGTTAGGTTCAGGGCTAGTTACTGTGTTGCTTAGTGCCAAAAAGGATTTTGAAAAGAGTTACCACACATATCGATTAAAATGTTAAAGGTTCTGATAGAGCCTTTATATCGGGTTTTAAATTTTACCCATCGTCACTACGTGGATTGGCGTCTCTTAATCCTATAAACAATGTAAACTTAAACTCACTGTTAAGCTTACTTATTTTATTTGTTTATTGTCTCGGCTACAACTTTTTGGAAAATTTACAGACTCCTGTTTGTCAAATATTTTAAATAAGAATTACAAGTTAAAGCAAAATGAATTTTATCTTAAAATTTAATACCTAAAGACAATTATGCACTATGAATGGAATTTTTAAAATTCATGAAGAAAACTTATATTAAAATCAGAATAATGACAGTATACATATGCGGAAGTACATTTGATTATATTTATCAATGAGATATTTGGGCAAAGTTATTTCAAATAAAAATGTTAAGAAACTCCATAAACTGTAGTCACTTAATTAATGTATTTTTGTGACTAGAAAATAAAATGATAAACCTATTGTTATTGTTTTCCACGTTCTAGTTAAGTTGTGTTAATACTTTATAACATTTATCATAAATATAAATACACAAAGTCCAGCATCAAATACTTAATTCAAAGGAAAGTAAAGCCTTTCCAAGGGACACTCGCAAGGTCTTTTTCTGACAACAGCAGAACCAGAACCAAGCGTCATCGCAACTAAGAGGATTATTTCAATTACATGGCTTGAGCACATATGCCCCAGGGCACAAAAAATAAAATGAAAAATGAAAAATCGAGAGACTGTTTGTATTTCAAGAAGAGGGTTGCTTGAGCTTCGTCGAAGGCCCTGCGCAAAAGAAGGCAGCTTTTAATCCGAGGAATTTGCAAAAAAAAATAAGTTAAGAGCAAACTGGCTTTTTTAAATGAAAATAAATGGAAATATGTTAATACCATTTATTAATTTAGGGTTATAAATTATGAAAAAAGTATGTTAATTCTTGCACTTGAATAGAGAAAATGTAGTTCTAAAAACTATGCATATAAGATTTATGGCTAAAACTTATGAACGTATAATACTCTAATAGAGTTTTTATTAATCAGAGAAGTTTCATTTGATATTACACTCAAAGGAAATCCTATGGGGGGCTGTCAAATCGTTAACGAAACATCTATTTAATGCAGTAGTGTTATATTATTATCAAGAGACTAAATATTATTTTATCGTTTATGAAATTTTATCATTGGAAAGCGCCAAAAAAATGGCAAAAGTGCTTCGATGCCGCATTCTTCAGTTTGCAACAACAAATCATGCATGTTTTGCGACGCACATGAAGATCCCTCTCATTACTGCTACGAAGGTGGATGTCAATGTTTATTTTTTGGCTCCTCTTGTTTAATTCCACTCCCAACTCTTCTTTAAAAGAAGAGTATACAAATGCCTTTAAAAAACTCAACTTTTCTTGGTCCAAATTGACGTAAAAACAGCCGCACCCATTCGGTTAGCTAATCATTGGCAAGGCATAAAAACAACTCGCACTGAATGCCGATCATCAAGTTGGGCATTTTATATTGAAACTTTGGGCCATAATTATGCAAATTTTTGGCGATGGGGCAAGGCAGGAAGCGGGCCGGGCAGAATACGGCTCTTTCTGGCAATTTAAATCGAATTTAATTGGAATTTTAAAGTTAACAGCATCACAGATTAAGCAACAAACAACAATTTAAGCTCTTAAATTGCAAATTTCGCAATATCCTCGGGGACACACGAGCCCCGGCCAGCAGGCAAGTCAATTCAAGTTTTATTTTTGAGGAAGAGAAGGCCGCTTGGTGCTTTTCACCCTGCCTCGTGTCCTCCTCGCCGGCATTTTCATTTTCCACCCACCAAAAAAAAACCCTTCGCAGGAGGACGACCACCCTCTCCCCTCCAATCCATTTTCGAATGTCGCTCCGGCGTAAACTAATTAGTGACATAATTTCAAAAAGTCGCGACTGCTCGATGCGACGGGGGTGTGACAAGAAATCCCGCAGGTTGTCAAAAGCGAGCAAAATTATATTACACAATAATTATGAAAAATTGCTTTGTCCTAACAAGGATTTTACGAGGTTAAAATAAAGCCTGTGCCAGCGGAGAAGTTGTTACTGGGCTTTAAAGACCTTTGCTAAGCTATCACTTACTTTCATTTAGTTGAACAAAAGGAAAGCTGAAATGTTTCATTGAAAAAGCAACAAAGCAAAAAAGCAGAACTTGTTTCGTGAAAAAGCATTCGGCAAATGAAGATTGGCAGATGTCGGATGTCGGAACATATTAAATATCCGTTTTTCGTCTGATGTCTGATGGCGCTGGTCAACTGTTAAAGCTGCCAGCGAGCCAAAATAACTGGCCAGTTAGCCATCTGGCATTCATCAATTAAGAAGGGAAGCTGCTATTGCAGGCTCCTCTTATACACAATTGACAGTCCTTAACTTTGTTAGAATCCAAATTCACTTTCTAGGTGTTGACTTAAAAATATTTCAAACAAAGTTAACTTCAATAAAACACTTTGGAATATAGTAGTTTAAAGCACATTACTTTTTAAAAAAATGTTAATACAGTATTATTTTGATTTTTAATTAAATTTTTTATTTATTAGCCTTTAACAAACGCTAATACCCTTGCAGGGTATTATAATTTCAGTCAGAAGTTTGCAACGCGGTAAAGGAGTCATCGTCGACCCTATAAAGTATATATATTCTTGATCAGCATCAACAGCCTAGTCGATCTAGCCATGTCCGTCTGTCCGTCTGTCCTATTAGACGAAAACTAGTCCCTTAGTTTTAAAGCTATCTGAATTAAACTTTGTAGATAGTCTTCTATATACTCTCACTCGTATATATATCGGAACGAGCCGGATCGGTCAACTATATCATATAGCTACCACGTTGAAAAAAATGTATAACTTCACTGTATCTTGATCAACTCTCAGCTATGAGCTTTATATATTATTCTAGATTTTCGGATTTAATTTCATAAAAATCGGACTACTATATCATATAGCTGCCATAGAAACGGTCTGGAAATTTTTAGAAAAAAAATTAGAGCTTAGTCAGTTTTCAACATTATTTCTTCTACTTTGAGATACAAGTATTTCATATTTTTTCGGAATTTTGTTGCAAATTTCATAAGAATCGAACAACTATATAATGTAGCTGCCATACAAACGGTCGGTAAATGTGGAAAAAAATTACATTTTACTTTACATGTATAAATGTAAAAAAAAGAAAACTGTAAAAATTTAATGAATCGGAAAGTAATTCATATTATATTATAATAGGATAGATTATAATTTATACAATTGGAAACTGTAAGGGTATACAAACTTCGGCGTGCCGAAGTTAACTTCCTTTCTTGTTATAGAGATAATCCCTAAAATATATTATATTTTGCCTGTAAATAATTATATCAAAAGTTATTATACTTGGTAGGTCAAACTATTAAAACTTTTAAATATTAATCAATTTGTATACCGTTTCAAGGTATTATTTTTTTAGACAAACGTTTGAAGTAAACGCAGTAAAGAAATCATTTCCAACTGCATGAAGTACACATAATCGACATCAACAGCCGAGTTGATTTAGTCATGTCCGTCTGTTTGTCCGATTCAACGCAAACTAGTCTCTTAGTTCTGGATAAATATCTGAATATGTATCTGAATACAATACAATATCAGTTAGTGTTCTTTCTATTATCAGTGGTATACAAGTCGGAACGGGTGAGATCGGACCCCTATATAATATAGCTAGAAGGATAGAGGAATTAATGGAAAAGGTTCTAATTTAGCCGATTTCCAACATAGTTTTATATATTTGAGATCTGGATATGGAGAGTTTATGATTCTAGAAATTAAATATTATTTTTCTGCATTTCATGCGACTGTAAGAGCTGTTAATTAAGAAAAGTTTGAAATCTCTCTTGTTAGCTTTGTTTTCCCTCATTAGATTGAAATGGATCGATTCTTAACGATCCAATTGTGAACTGCAAAGGTATACCCAATTCTGCGTCCCGAAATAAGACTCCTTTTTTTATTTAATGAATTGGATTAATAGATGAATGATCTAGATCTATATATGTAAATATTTACTTATTTAGAACTCCAAAGAGTGCCTATAACCGGATATTTACATAAATTGTTTAGGCAAGAGTATATTTAAAAACAACACAATAAGACAGTCTGTAGCCACTTCTAAAGTTAATTCAAAAACTTAAGCGGAAAAAGGGGGGGTATTTGGTTTATTTCTTCATATTAGCATAACCATTCCATTTAGGTAAATAAGTTACTTCGTCAGACTTTTACTACGCAAAAGTAGTCCTTTATTACGTAATAATGCAATTTAATGCTTTTAATCTGATGTAGGTAATATCTAATCTTTAATCCTTCGTTTAGTCCTATATAAAAATAAAAGATAGAACTGTTATAAGGTTTATTTAAATTTTTAATCAAACAGTTATGGTCAAAATTAAGATATTTGCTCTATTGTATTTTGGCTTGTTACATTGAAACCCATGTTTGTGTAAAATTTCAGAATGATTTTAAATTATAAGAGAGGTGTTATCTAATATATACAATCGTGTCCAGCTAATTCGACAGACGATTTTGCTCGGTGCAATGGCTCCGATAAAAAGGTAAACAGCCCATTTTTGAGTTCATTATTATTTTTAATACCTTTTAAATATATGATTAATTTATAAATAATAAGGATTTACAAAATACCTTGCCTCTTTTTCATAAATAAAAGTTTATAAAAAAAAAACAGTTTTACACCGTGCCAATGTATTAGAAAGATTTTAAACTATTATGAGCATTTGTTGTTTTGTCTAATATTTTGTAACTATATTGCTCAGGTTTGGGAGGCTCGTGGCAGCATTAGTTACCTATTACTTATGATATATGAGAAAATAAATAAATGTACACCATTATGGTTAAAAAAATAACAGGAAAAACAATACACTTCATATATGTAATAATTCATAATTCATTTGCACGGTGTAAAATTCGACTTTTTGATACATTTTACATGAAAAAGAGGCACGATATTTTGTAAGCCCTTATTTTTTTTTTGAAGAATGATATTCCAAGAAGGTATACAAAATATTACTGATCTAAAAATAGGTACATAGTTTATCTTTTTATCGTCTTTCTAATTAGCTGCCGACGACTGTACATATATTTTGTTAAATCTTAAAGTAAAGCAAGGTTTACTGGTAATGAAAGAAGAAAAAAATATCAATTTCATAGTTAGGGTTCCATACTTTTTGTAGAAGCGAATAGGAAAATTAAACAATAGGATTCTTAAGTGTTTTAGTGACAATTACCTGTAGATATATGAATGTATCCTTCACTAAATATCGCCCAAAAGAAACAACAATCCTACAATTACGAATTTACGGTTTTCAACTTGGACCCCAAATTGAATACAAAATAATGAACACACACAATAATGAACACGGCTGAATGAACAGACTATAAAACAAAAGTAAGGCTATCTTAATAATTTCTTTAAAAATAAACTTTACCCTCAAGGAAGGTTACGTAATCCCCATTTGAACCAAAATGTATCCGACTTGAGGAAATATTTGGAATAGCTCAATTCGAGTTTAATAAATAGCTTTGACCGATTGTTTGGAGATTAGCGCTTTGTTAATTAATCATGTTTCAGGTATCGTTCCCTGTTGTTGTTGTTGTTGTTGTTGTTTTTGTCGTTGTCTCGATAAAACATCGTGTGATAAATCGAAACAAATTATAATTGGACAAAAGCGGATAGCAGGCACACACACAC
>VNJS01003102.1:0-10971 GCA_008042575.1 Drosophila watanabei | reverse complement strand
AGCTTATTTTTCCTTAGAATCTAGCTAATAAATGTTCATTACCTGGCATCCCTGCCAGTCAGTCTCTCTTTTACTTACATTTCTCTCTCTCTTGCCATGCTCTTAGTTCGAATTTCGAACTAGTTGTGGCAGTGTTTGTATGGAATTTATCAGTTAAGGCTATTTTTCTCCCAGTGTTGACTTATGTTTCTCGAAAGAGACAGCTGCGAGCATACAACAGTTGTGGTTTTGTTTACTTAAGAGCATTTTCGAAGAGCGACAGACGCTCTTTGGGGCTGTGGCAGTGGTTTTTTACGGTATTTTTTGAGGGTATGATGGAATTATCAGGCATTTTGACAGGCACTTTTAAGATATTTCGAATAAAACTAAGGTATAAGTTGGAATTTAGGTAGTAAAGAAAGACTAAGATATTATATACTAATGATTAAATACCGTAAGATATTGTACCTTATTTTGTTGGAATGAAATAAATTTAATAAAATACATACAAAATTTATATAATATAAATTACGACGAAAATTTAACGAGAATTTATGATTTCATTGGTTGATATTTCAATTAGTTTAAAATGTTCCAGGATAACATAAATTATGGAGTTAAGGGAATATTACCATTGGATAATCTCAGTTAAAAGTCAATTTTTATAGTTTTCAAAGTATAACAACTTTTTAACGTAAAAATGTTAGAGTTTATTTAATTTTTATTTATTTTTTAAATTTAAAATAGTAACAAAAGTTAATTTTTATTTATTTTTTACAATTAAAATCATAACATCAAATCGTTACATAAAAAGTGCTCCAATCCCGCTCTAAATGTTCTTAAAATTGCTTACAAAAGCAATTATAGGAGCAACATATCTTCAATTGCGGCTAATGCCACGCCCCAGAAAGGTAAAGCTTTCTTTTTTTTGCACCTTACCTGTCCCTGGCCTTACCTGCCCGATTTCGATCCGCCTGCCCTCCCTTTTTTTCGGACAATTTTTGATTATACACATGTATGGATAATACCGGGTTTTAATTTTGGCTCTATGCATAGCGGCAGCAGAAAAAAATTTTGATTGTTTTTAAATTTGAGCTGCCGCTGCCCCCATTCCACCCTTTCGCTTCGCAGAAGAAGAAGCCGCCTGCTGAGCCCGAACATCGGGGCAATTACCTCCACCAGCCACCAAAAAAAAAAATATGAAAAAAGAAAAGAGAGTAACCCCAAACCCAAACTCAAAACCCGCCGATAATAACAGAGCAAGGAGAATCCTGAATTACGCTGCAGCGACCAGGCAAGATCGGGGCAAAAATACAACAACAACAAAAAATACAAACGAGAAACAACAAAAATGCAAAGCTCTTTTCATTCTCCGGCGATCAAAAGCAAGTGGAAGGAACCCGCGGAGCAAGATCGTTTCGGTTTTAACCCTCTAAGGAATAAGAGGTTCTTAACGAAAAATAAGATTTGGAAAAAGTATTATAATATATAATAAATACTCCCCAATATAATTAATATATAAATAAATAGTTGCTGATGCGTAATAAATTTTTTTTTTGGTTAAAAAAACGTAGATTTTATTAGGATTAGTGTACTGTTTCCTTGTTCTGTGGAAACTTAATCTAATGAGAAATATGCGTAATCAATGCATTCCGAGACGTATTTCATAAAGTCAGCAATATATTGCATACTTTTGGATGCCTTTTACAGTGTTTTAAGACAAGTGATCTCTTTAGTCCCGTATCATATTTATTTTAATGAAAATCTACGTAATTTTGCTTAAAAAATATAATTTAATAATTATTTTCTAGTATTTTTTTTTAGGGACTTACTTTTTAGTTTAAAAGCTATTATTATTAAACTTATGATGACGATTAGAGTAAATTTAGCCAGTTGCTTAATTTTAAAACAGTTTTAGTTCTTAGAATGTAAGAAATATTTAAGAAAAATAAAAAACAGTCATTATGTTTTAAATTCCCAAAAAAATGTTTTAGAATTCTACATTACATTAATATGAAGACAAAAATGTAATGCATTTAAAGCCTTATTATATATTATTTTGCTTAAAAATCCTCTATTAATTATGAGTTAAAGTTCTCTATTAATTATGAGTTAAAATTCTCTATTAATTATGAGTTAAAATTCTCTATTAATTATGAGTTAAAATCCTCTATTAATTATGATTTAAAATTCTCTATTATTATGAGTTAAAATTCTCTATTAATTACGAGTTATCCCATTGACACCCCAGGAATTAAAATTAAGGCTAATGCTATGTTAATGGGTTAACCCCCAAAGACCCCTCGGGGGTCTGCAGGCTTTCGCACCGTAAAACGTTTTCGGCTTTTTCGGTATAATGGCGCTGTAGTTGAAGAAGAACACGCGATCGAAGCGTAGAAGCTATAGGAGGGGGCATAGGAGGGGGGGTAGCTACAAAGGCGGCTAAGGGAACCTCCTTCTTCTAACAGAAGAAGGGTTTTAAGGGCCTTCGTCTTTCCTGTGCTCTTCATCTTAATTTCGGAACCCTCTTTTGTTTGGGCCTTCGTCGTCGTCGTCATCATCATCCATTGATCCATCGTCTTAATTTCACGGGGCCGTTGTCTTCTGGGTTCCTTCCCCACTCCTCCTCTCATATCGGATGCGGACCCCTGATTGATGTCGGGATCTTTCCGCCCTGCGTTCTCCCCCTCCCGATATTGATTTATGTTTTCTCCGGTTTCGCATCGGAACCCCCTGCTCCTGCTCCTGCTCCTGCTCCTGCTGCTGCAGCAAAATTCGCACAACATTTTGCAGCTTTTCCGTTTGACAAAAGTCGTTGGCTGACTGCAAATGTAATTACCCAAAAACGAGTGGAACATGTCGGCCTCCCTGGGCTTTTCGGTGGACGTTGATGTCCATCCCGGCTTTATATCGGGTTTTTGACATTTGCCCCGACCGACTGACGAACTGACAGACTGAAAGACTGACAGCCATGGCAACTGTCGGCTGTAATTGACAAGGAAGCCGCTCGCTGGATTCGCTCTGTGTCATTTTGTGTCCCTATCTTCACACATATTGGCAATGCTGATGAGTTTTTGAAGGGTTACATGAGTTTAATCGAGCTCCACGGATGTGTGTGTGTGTGTGTGCAGTGTGTGTGTGCTGTGTGTATGTTGTGCTTGTTTACATTACAAGTTGATTAGGTTAGAGGGGGTCATTTTAGCTACAGGAGATAAACATAATTGCCTTGTCTCGAATCTCTCTATAAATGGGAAAATATTTTGTACAAACATTTTCCCGAGCAAGAATTCTAATCGAAAAACTGATAGGGTTTTAATTGAATAACACAGTGTTAGGCTCTTTAAAAGAGTTTTTAAAATATTTATGCAATTTAATTTGACTAAATAGTCATGAGTATAATAAAATAGTTTTTTAAATGTCATGAATATATTTAAAAAGCGAGTGCAAACTGTGAAAAACATATTAAATATGGCTCATATTATTTAAAATATTTATTTCCTTTCATTTCCTGATATATTCTTTTTAAATTTAAGAAAAAATTAGGTGTATATTTCAAGCAAATATAAAAATAGAAAAACTTTTAAGTTTTTTGATTGAATGTTTTAGTGAAATGTTTATAAAATGTCATGAATATATTTAAAAAGCAAGTGCAAACTGTGAAAAACATATTAAATATGGCTCAAATTATTTTATTTATTTCCTTTAATTTCCTGATATATTCTTTTTAAATTTAAGAAAAATTAGGTGTATATTTCAAGCAAATATAAAAATGGAAAAACTTTTAAGTTTTTTAATTGAATGTCTTAGTAATATAGGTTTTTTAAAGTGTTTATAAAAAATTATTAAACTAAATAATCACAAAAATATTTGTATACAAGTAGAAACTCTGAAAAATTTATTAAGAAAAATGTATTGTATTTTATTATTAACTTACTTCAATATCTAAAATAAACTTTGAAACTCTGAAAAATGTATTAAGAATAATTTACTGAATTGTTTAATTAATTAATTAATTAATTTACTTTAATATTTTTTTTTTACTTTAATTTAATATAATATGATGAACTATGAAAAACCTTACTTTAATATTTATTTTCTTTAACATCCTTTCGAAGTTTAAAATTATGTTGTAAAATTTTTACGCAAAAATCTTTAAAGAAAACAAATAACTTTATAAATAAATATATATATATTTTTTTGTAAAGCGTTTAAATAAATCAATTTATTTATATTCATGAAAAATTACTAAAAATCACATATTTTATTTTATTATATTATTTCTTTAATTCCTTAAACTACCTTTTCAAAAGTCCAACATAATTTCTCAAAAATCAATAACCTTTATTTATTTATTTACCGTTAAAGTACAGAAAACTTTAAAAATAAATTATATATATTTTGTTTAAAGCGTTTAAATAAATCAAATGATTTATATTCGTGATAAGAACATGATTGCTTACTAAAAATCACATATTTTATTTTATTATTTATTTTCTTTAATTCCTTAAACTACATTTTCAAAGACCAACATAATTTCCCAAAAATAAATAACCTTTAATTATTTATTTGCCGTTAAAGCACAGAAAATGCTCTTCCATCTCAATTGCAATCCCCTAAATTCCCAGAACCAACCCAAGAAAATCTCAATTTAATTCAAGAATAATACAAAACCAATTGATTATTTTCCTTGCCCATTAAAAGTTCAACAAGAGCGGGGCGATGAGTTGCTTCCATTTTTCCTCCCCCCACAAATATTTTCAGTAAATTATGGGGCCAACATAAATTAGGTACGCAGATACATTTCCAACTTGCGTCACAGGGAAAACAGATCGTTGGATTGCTAGTAAAACTCATTAAAAAATATATATATTTTCAATCCCTAACGTTCAGAGCTCCACGAAGAGTTTCAAAATAATTTTTTTTTTTTTTTGGAAGTCATAAACACACATACGAAAGACACATAAAAACATAAAAATCATATGGTATATGGCAGGGGGTCGTGTACATGGTGAATCTATTAAATAAATTAACTTTGTTGTAAGTGCTGGCCATAAATATTTATATTTTATACGTTTTGTCGTAAAATTCAAATGAAGTTGTCCCTTGATGATGATGGTCGTTGGTCGCGTTTATAAACAAATTTCCAAAGCAATTATGAATTGTAGTTTTTGGCATTCATCGTAGTCGTCGTCCGACTGACTGACAGGAAATTATATTGTAAGGCCATAAAGCTGACAGGCCCGGAGAACCAAATGAGTTCCCGAAGAGATCTTCAGTCCGTCCCTTCGAAACATGTGCAACATGCCGTTTGAAGTCCCCACCTCGCTGCCTCGAATGACTTTTACCCAGAAGTCGTTAAAAAACAAAAAAAAAAAAACAGAGAAGGAAAAACGACGAAAATTTCCAATTAATTTTGATAAACGCGGGCCCACAACGAACTCCGAGATGCATATATATAGGAAAATTCGTTTGCCGGAAATTGTAACTGTGCATTGATTGGAAAAGCAAGAGGGAAAAGGGGCAATTGTTGCTTATTAGGCCGAAATCATTAAAAATCTAGCCAAGCAGCCACAATATTTTTTTTCCTTTTTTTCTCGTCTTCACAATGAAGCCATTTCAATTTCAATCAGCCGTTTTTATGACCGCTTTTAGGCACTTTTTTGCCCGCCAGTTTCGACTGGACTTTTACGATTTTACATTTACAAGACTTCAGGCCAGGCCCAGGCCATCGATATGTCCATCAAACGATTAGGCCCGACATGTTCCTATACATATATATATATATATAGAGAAGGAGTGTGTCTGTGGGTCTTAATGACCAGATTAATGATGCCAAAAACATGATGGGAAGCGATAGATTAAATGGTGGCTATAAAAACGAATTAAGTGTGGGCTGCCAGTGGGTTGGGTGGAGGTGCTTTTGGGGAATTCTAGTGTTGAAGTTGATCAAAGAACACGTCTCTGCAGCATCAGGTTTAGAAATATCTTAAATATCTGGAGTTAATATCTATCTATAATGTCATTTCTAAGAAGTGAACAGAAGGAATGTTTCAAGAAGTGTATATAGAAAATATATAGTTGCATTTTATTGCTACTTGGTGATGATGGAAATACTGGCAATGTCACAAACAGCCAAGAATGCTGCTTATTTTTGACAAAAATATCATTACCCAATAAAATTAAAGATTTATTAAACTTAAAAAATTATATTTATCTATTCTAAAAATATTATAAATTCTGTCCATCCCTGTTTGAAATTTATGGCCCCTAAAAATTAAAGAAACATGTCAAAATATGTGCCTACTAATAAATAAGAACACATACATATGTTATAAGCTATAAAATCTATAACAAAAATCTATAAAAACTTTATAATAAATTGTGCCTGCTTTTATTTTGACTTTCAAGTTTTCCAATTCGATTTCTAATAATAAAAATATTTGAAATACTTAGAAAAATTTAATTAAATGTATTAATCTTTTATTTTATTTTAGAAACATTTTCAAGCATTAAACGAATGGCAGAAAATTGAAATATCTCTTGATTTATAGCAATTTCTTTATCTTTTAAAAATCCTAAAAAAAAACAGCTGATTTTAAATAAATAAATTGGTTAATATCTTGTTATTTAGAAAACGAATAATTCGTCTGAACATAAAATACTTAAATATAATATTTCAGCTAACAAATGTTTATATGAAACCTTTTTTAAAATCTTTTTTGTATAATAGATATAAATATTTTTGTTAGTTGAGTATCAAATAATATTTACTATACATTAATTATATATTTTTTTATGAAAATATTTTTAAGAAACCCATATTTATTAATTGATCTAATTTATTAACAAAGACTTTCTATCATTTAACAAATATTTGCATACAAATAATATATAATAACTCGAATTAAATAAGAAATATTTTTTATGTATTTAAAAAAAACTTTATTATTTTAATTCTTTTAACAATATTTTTTGTATGCAATCCCATTCGATTAGCTCACACCCCTTGGAATCTTAATTGAAAATATTTTTGGTGGAAATATTGAACAAAAATAAATAACAAAATAATCAAATCTTGCAACACACCGAATGCCTTCAAGTGGAAATATCTTTGGTGGCTGCAAAAGAAATAATAATTTATGCGTTTTCATTTATTTTTCCACACACACACACACACATAGTTTTTGTCCAAAATATAGTTTTCCATTTATTCTGCGCTCCACTCGTAAATAACAGACAGCTGGCAGCAAAGGGAGGAGGCGGGGGCAGCGGCGGGCTGATTCGTTTTGGGGCCAAGCGAAAAATAAATATAATTTTTTTAAGTGCCGCCCAGCTAAAAAAAACAAAAAAAAACAGCATCTATGTAGCAAGTATCTCCCCCCGAGCGCGTATCTTGCATTATCTACGCTGCCGTATCTGATAATGATCAACTGCCGGCCGACGCGACGCCTCAGTTGCCGCCTTTTTTCTTTTAATATATATATCTATATATATATGTGAATTTTTTTTTTGTTCCTTACGTCGAGTTGTGTTTTTTTCTTTCTCTCTTTTGTTGCCTTTTAATTAAACGCTCAAGCCGCAAGCGGAGCTCAAGCCGCTGCTGGGGAGTCGTGCATCGACGGCATCGGCATCGGCGGCTGGCTCTTTGAGCGGAGAACCCTCACCAAATCCCCATAGAGGTTGCCGCCTCATTCAGTCATTCAGTCATTCAGTCATTCAGGCCGTCATTGCTTCATTATCCATGCGCACATCACTCAGCGCACACTATGCATACACTCGGGGCACTCCATTCCAGGTTCCATTTCCAGACGGCACCCCATTCCAGTGTCCATATGCATATATATCCATATTCTGCAGCCGATCTGTGGGCATTTGCTCCGAAGGCAAATCAATTTTATGGTGCTTTTTATCTGCTGTGAAAGTATTTCTTTTGTCATATTATTATTTTTTAAATAATATGAATTTGAGAGGAAATAAATTTAGAGGAATTATTATTTTTTATGCATAAATTAAGTGCATATTTTTATATAGTAATTTGTAAATTTATTTCTTCGGCAATACCATCGTAGAATCGAATTAAATAAACTTCAATTTGACTTATTATTAAATATTAAAATTGATTTAACTTTTACTTTTAAAAAGCACACTTTTCTTAAGCAGCTAAATTTGGATAAAATATTAATGATGTAAATTGTAAATTGACTTCTTGGAAAATGCCCTAGCAGCATTTAATTGAATAAAGTTAAAATTTGACTAAAAAGATCTGGGTTTAAATTGATTTTTTCAATTGTTAACTTACAAATTATATTGTATATATTATTTAAATAATTATAAATTGTTATTTTCAAATTAAATACTTTTTTAAAAAGTTAAACTGGGATAAAAGATTAATATTGCAACTTGTACATTTTATTTTAAAATTTGTTTTGGTTATTTGTAGTTCATTCTTTTTAAACAACAAAGAACTTTCTTATGAAATGTCTTGCATTACTTGTTTTAATTATTTTCGTTTTTATGTTCTAAATATTAACATATTTTTATAGAATTTAAAATAGATAGATAAATGGATTGATAAATAGATACATAAATAAGAGAAAATGCTTATACTTAAATATAATAACAATTCTTTAATTGATTCATTTTTAAATAAGTTTCTTTTAAATTTATCATCTATGTAATTAAGCCACTAAATTATGTATTTGTTATAATTTTAGTCATGTATATTTTATATTACCTAAGATTTATATTCTTTGTACTCCAGATTATTTTATATAGTTTTTTTATAATAAAACCGCTTTCATTATATTCCAAAAATCTTCTTAAAAACCCAAGCACTTTGTTTAAGTCAATAATTAACCACATACAAAGCAGATTTATTATCTCACCAAATACGACATCTCGCCGAAAGATACTTCTGGAAATTGCATTATTAAAATACTGAACTCAACTCGGCTCTCGGCTAGTGTTTGGTTTTAATTAAATTCCCATATTGGTTTGGCTGCTCCAAATGCAATTATGCGCCGGCAGCTGTAAATCTCAGACACGCACTTCCACCGGCTGAATGGGTTAGACACACACACTCCAGTACACTCGCACACCCCCACACACACCCATGCAGCCACCCTGCCACCCCTCCACTCATATGTTAATGGTTTTATGCGTCACTTGCATCCTGGCGCATTGCAATCCGCCTCCATATTTTCCCAGCTGCGTGGGATGCTGCGTCTCTGGCTCCGTCTTCCGTCTGCAGACGCAACTCCTCCATGGACAATGTGGTGGCTGCCTTGCGGTTCTCTGATTTATAACATTGTTTACACGGCCTGCCAAAAAGTTTGATTTACTGGCCATTGGACTGGTGGCCACACGTGTGCCCATTTGATTGCCATAACTCATACGACACGTTGGCCAAAGGAAAAGGACTCACGCAGGCGCAAAGGTGAAATTGTGAGACTCACACTCTCCTTGGTCGATGGAGGAACTTTCTGAGCAAAATTAAGTTAAAATATATCTGTGAAAGTCTCCAAATTATACAAATTTTTAATGCTTTGATTAGGATTAATTATATTATTGTAATATTTATTTCTTTTAATTGTAAGACAAAATAATTCCTAAGCCTCAACAATATCCACCATAACTTGTGTGATGCCTTTCCACTCAGGATTCCCAGCAATTAATTGAAACATGTAGGATCCAGTGGGAAAAGGAGTTTTCTCTAGCATTTTATCATTGAGAACCATCTTTGATACAATTAAATCATGCTAAAAATAATTATTCTTTATAAAATACTTTATACTTCTGTTCAAGATACTCACATTATAAGGACAAGTGTGATTTAAGTTACTAAATGTTAAAATTGACTCGTAAACTATTTTGAACCAAGGGAATCGTGTCTTATGTTGAAAGAAGTCACAAAAATTTACGGTGACATTGTACAGAAAAGGCCTGTAGCCACTGAACTTTCGATGCAAACTTAGATTCAACTAAAATAAAACAAAAAATTGTGATATAAGCAATAATATTAATATTAATGTGTAACTTACAAGAACATTTGTTATTGGCAGCTGATGAACTTTTACATAAATAAAAATACCGACTTTCCCCCTTCCCAGCAACTTTAATTCACACTGATCAAAGTTACAGAAGGATTTGTCATAACACTTGCACTTAATATTTGTGACTTTAAACAGACTTTCTGAATATTTGATGCAGGTAACTGCAAGTAGAATTATAGCGACATTTATTCCCATCGTTTTATTCATTTTACGATCTGATTCTGACTAAAAATTGTGTCTGGAAAGTCGATTATTTATTTTGTCATTAAGACCGTATAATTATTATTTTTTTTTATAGATTTATAATTATGTTAGATTTTTAAGTCATTAGCATTGTAATCGATCTTTTTTACCGATTATAAAATAGCAATCAGAGTCCCCAATCAATAAATACTATGAATTTTTGAAAATAAATATATAATCTGGTAAATAATACATAATGAAGTTTTAATATATTTAAAAATATATATATTATATAAATCTTTATATATAATTTATCGCATTGAATTCATGTAAGTAAATATAAGATTTGTATTAAATATTAATGTAAATATTCTAACCAAACCGAGCTTATTCAATATTTATCTCAAAATTATTATTATAATTGTACTATTTTTATTGCACTATTATTATTAAATTTTAAAATTAAATTATCCCTAAACCTCAACAATATCCACCATAACTTGTGTGATGCCCTGCCATCCTGGATTCCCAGCAATTACTTGAAACATGTAGGATCCAGTGGGAAAAGGAGTTTTCTCTAGCATTCCATCATTGAGAACCATCTTTGATACTATTATGTCATGCTAAAAATAATATATTTTCCTTAAAAAATACTTTACAATTCTGTTTAAGATACTCACATTATAAGGACAAGTATGATTTAAGTTGCTGAATTTAGAAATGGATTCGTGAGCTATTTTAAACCAGGGAAATCGTG
>VNJS01003099.1:0-10202 GCA_008042575.1 Drosophila watanabei | reverse complement strand
TAGCATTTAATATTTAGGTTATTATTCCTATCGATGCATTATCGTGTGTAACTGTCACCACTAGCCAAATATCAGCTGTTTTTAAAAACTGAAAATGCATGAGCAAATTTGAATATTGTATTTTTCCGATTTATTTACATTAATCAAAATATCCAACGTTTAATTAAGTAAAAAAGTAATAAAAAAGATGAATAATAATATCGATTACTCAACATCGATAGCGTATTAACTTTAAATGATAATTGCCGATAAGCGATAGATTAACAACAAACAGCTGTTAAAAGCTTTTGATAATAATTTTTTTTTGGGTCAGTCGAACGCTGTTTTCCCATCGTCGCGGTCGGCGGCCTTTGCTAAACTTAACTCATTTCCTTGTGGCGCGAGCATCTTTTTTTGGCGTTCGACCCCTTCGACTACCAACAGCCGCAGCAACAACAACAACTGCAACCACAATAACAACAACTATAGCGACGACAAAGTTTTACGTGTGTGTCGCAAGCGACGCTTTTGGTATTAGAAAAACATCGAGCGTGTGCGGTTAAATAAGCGAAAATTGAAATAAATATATAAATAACGAAAGGTTCGCCTATAATAATAGTTGATTAATATTTTATTTAGCATCAATTTGGAAGCTTTTAACAAGTTTTATATACGTGATAATTGTGCTGGCAGAATAGCAAACAAATAAAGAGTGCTTGAAGTTCAATCAATTCTCGATGCATGCGCCAGGAAAGTGTTAATCACATATTTTTACTGGCAACAAGTGATACCGTAACGGAACCAACAACCATTAAACATCGGCGGGCGCTATCAAGAGTTGAAGGTGACAAGAAATAACAAGCAACAACAACAACAATAGCTGTACTTGTTTGGCAACGAATCGAATGCCAACAAAATTAATTTAGTTTTCTTAAGGTAAAATGCCAACGAGGATTTTCAAAATCTTTTCTTTGTTAGTGTATATATTTTTTTTTCACGTATTGCCAAATGGTGTCCGTCTTCTTCCGTCCGTTTGCCTTTCGATTTCTCGTCAATTTCGGGACAATCAAATTAATTGTATATTATTTCAGCTTTTTCATTGCCTTTATTGTTTTTATTTTCTGTTCTCTTTCTGTTCCCCCAACATCTCTTTCCACTCTTTTGTTCTTAATGGGTGCATTTGCACTTGACTCACAGTCATAGGCTGTACAGTGCAACTCCCAAAGAGTGAACTCACGTGGAGTGCTTGACTTATTATTAACAAAAATTTAGGTTTATATTTTGATAAGCGATCTAGCATTATCTTAAAGCTGCAAACTTTTAAGCCCTTCTTGAGAGTAACGTTTGATTGCCAAATATCATCTATTTTCAAATTCGCATTTAAAATCTTTATCAAATAATATTAAAAAAATATCCAATAAAACTGGCTCGTTTTTTTCAAAATTGTATTAGGGGTTACATCTTTAAAATTGTCAAAAATTTGAAAAAAAAAGTTTGATATATTATTTGCTATGTTTATTATATTTATCAAATAAAAACTATCATATGAGTGCATAACTGAGTGCAAAACTTAAATTAATGCATTATTACTCATATGAAAGCTTTAAGAACTTGGAAATTAATGCATTTTTAACCAAGTTATGGTAATTCTGGTCTTTAAAAAACCCGTATTTTTTATCAGTTTATGGCTCTTCTTATGCAGTCTCCGACTTTAGCTGAGCAATTAAATTTATTAATTATAGCCACGTTAACAATATTTAAATGGGCTTCTATTAGGCAAGACCTAATTAAAACCCTAATAGCTTTTTAAACTATTTTTGTTTTTTAAGAAAGCCTTTTTATTGGTTAACCTTATGGAGCGTGCACAGTATATGGTATGATTTCATGGGTTATATATACTATATTAGGTGTGCACTGTACATATGTGTCCGGCTATGTCGTTCTTCCGTTTTGGTGATTTTTTTTTTTTTTTTTTTTTGCCAACCTGTCGCGTCGCTCGTTGAGAATACCCTCCACATATTTGGTTCCGTTGATAAGCCGCCGCAAAGAACAAATAGTGGAATGGCGCTTAATTGGTTTTGCTTTTTTTTGTCTGAACAAAAGTGTTGAAGATTATGCAATTAGCCGTGTGAAGGCTTAGGTACTTCGTGCATTTTGTTGACAATAGCTTATAACAAAATTTGAAAAGCAAAAAACCTTATAAGAAAATATTAAATTGTAAGTAGCTGAAGCTATGATTCCTAGGTTCTTTTTTAATTAATTACTTTTAGATTAGCTTGAGGTAAAAGCAAATAAAAACTGCAGAAAGTACTTAAGAAATGTTTAAATTTAGTCACAATCTGATTATTTCAACACTATCAGTCATACATGAGTTGTAAAGATTGCCAATAATAATCGAGGCCACGAACACGCAAACTCTCCAATTTCACACCTGTTGTGGGTCAATCTTTACGAAAACGCTGCTTTTCTTCCGAGTTGAGGTCTTAAATGTGTTGTAAATTTATAGCATTAGCACGATAATTGCAATTATTGTTAGTTTACGATTGCGAAAACCCGGAAAGTGCGCCCGAGTCGGATTAAAGGGATTTCTGATAGCACTTTATAATAATTTTTCCTTGAATCTAAAATACCCTGTAAAATAATTTTAAAAGAATTTATAAATCTTAGAATAAAAACCCAACAAAATATATATATAGATAGAAACCATATTCCTCCGACTCTTACTCTGCTGTGTACACAAAGTTTTCAAATTAAACACGATAGTATTGCGTTCTCAAATATTTTCATCAATTGAACTATATTCCAATTGATTTTTATTTTTATTGCTTCCACTGCGATGTGAGAAGTTCGTGCGTGTTTGCGCACACAGTGAAGGAAAATGGAAAATGTTGGTGTCCCCCTGCTCCACATACACATAGCTCCTGCTGCTGCTGCTGCTCTTGCCCTACCACAGAAAATAAATAAATGCCGCACAATCGAAATCTAAACAAAGAGAGAGATATAAAAAATCTGCCAACTGCCGCACCAGCACTTCCCCAGAAGCAACACAAAGGGGAACTCAAAGTCCAATCCATAAATGCAATTCATATCTAACGGAAACTAAACATAATGTGGGGAATATAGCTAGCTGGGAATCGTTTTGCAGGTTTTGTGCTCAAATCGATTGAGAAACTGGATCCCACCGGCAAGGGTTAAATGCAATGATAAGGGCGCACCTTATACTATATATTTATGAATGTAAATAGTTCCCACTATTTAGTGTTTGCTTGGTTATAGCTTTGACCCTTTAAATGCCAGGAATTATTAGTCAGACTTAGTTGGGAAACTTCTTATAAAATATACTATATAAACAAGAAAAGAAGCTTACTTTAGAAGGCGAAAATCTATCATGACCAAGCCAAAAATTCGTTCATTTCAATTCAGAATTCGAAACTTCGGGAAGTCGAACATCTAAGCCGATCTGAAAATACATTTCTGGCTTAGTTATGATAATAATTATGAAATAACTAAGCCAAAAATTTTTTTCAGATCGGAAAGATTTTCTATGCTAGTTTTTTCTAGGTTAAAAAAACTGCATTAAAATTTAGAATTAAAAATATAATACTTTTTTTTTAATTTTTGACAGTTTTAACGATAAACCCCTTTATATAATTTCGAAAAAATTGAGTAAAATTGTTTTTTGTCCATTAATGCTGATCAAAAATATATTACCGATTCCTTTACTACTTTGGAGGCTTATGACTTAAATTATAATACTTTGCAAATGTATAAAAATACAAATCAGAACTCTACATTCGATTTCTATAATGGAACAGATTTGTTTGGTTCAAAATCAAATATAACCTTTATTACGAGTTCAAATAAAATAAATTATCCATATATAATTCATAATAATATATCCATATATCATTTTATTTTTGGGCTTTATAAAACGTGAATCACTTACCACTTGAGATATGTGGCCTTTGCTTTGGCACGCTTTATCGAAACTGAGTCACGGGCCACTTTTAAAAGACGACTCGCTTTCTAGTTAAATATTGCCACAAATATTTAAAGTAGTCTATCAAACCGCTGTTTGTTTTTTAGGTTTTATTTTTATTTATTTATATTTAATTATAGCTTTATGGAGAGCGAGAGAACCCCTGCTTAACTCTCTGATGTATGTAGTTTATAAAAAGCTCGCGTTCTCCATAAATCTGCAGTTGAGACAGACAAATATTTTGCCAAGAAATGCCCGTTTATGTACTTCAATGTCAGTTTTTATCAGATCACGCAGAGACAGCATCAGCTGAATGTTGAGAAGAACAGACTGAATTTTCCACAAAGTACTTTAGTTTTTCCCCAAAGTCGGAGCAAAGAAGTCGCCGCCAGAGCGGGTCAAGTGCGTCAGTCAAAGCCACAGCGAGTCAATCAACATGATTGAAGTATGTAGCACATAAATACCAGCTCTCTCTCCTTTCCATCAAAGCTGTGTGTCTGCCTTATCTATGACACTGGGTTTACCACTTACGCAATAAATGATTTCGATATCGAAAGCACCGGCATATGGTGACTGAAAAAATTGAGAGTGCTGAAGCTCACCGTCACTATTTCATGGTCACTGGGTTCTGATAAGAACAGGGTCACCCCCCGGAGAAAAAAAATATGACTAAATTTACTCAGGAGAGCGAAAAACACTCAAGTTTTAATGTTGCTTTGTATTTTTCCATTGCCAGTTTAAAAGGCTTAAAATTTAAACACAGTAAGACGACGATTTGACTAAAAATATTTTCTCATTAATACCTTTATCTCTCTCAAAAATATTACAATAAATAAATTCGGTAAAGAATGTGTCTTATCTGGTTGGTAGTCTTAAAATTTAAACGATTGTCAGTATAATTTTGATGCAAATAAAAGTAAAAAGGTAAAGGGTTTAATTTAATGAATTAACGAAATGGAAGCCAGGAGGATTATATATAAACATAAATCTGTAATAATAAAATAAACCTAGGCTTTGTGTGTATTTAATTTGAAGTGTAATTTACACAAAAACTTGGATAAATTGTAAAGCTATACAGGAACTCAAAATATCAACAAAGAAATTTCTGTAAAACTTACAAGGCCTCTAGCCTAAGCCTAACAACTTAAAAAGTGTAATTTGTAATAGAAATCTATATAGTTTTTGTGGCGAAAACAATTTCCTTTTAAATTTTTGTCACCCAAGGCAGATGGCAACGTGTTCTAGTGCGATTCTGTCTCTGTTTCTAGGTTAAAACATCGATTAATGAGCGCTGATGGAAGTGCCCGGCGCCGCTGATAAGCAAAAGTGGACACTTTCGATAAGAAGTCGCCCTGTGTGTGCGCTTGCTTACTGTACACAAATATTCCAGCTATATAATTATATACTATATAATGCCTCCACCCTTTCCAACGGTCTCCCTTTTTGCGGCTAATCTCGGTATGGTCATGTGCGATCAGGGCCATTGCATAAGTCATTCGGTTTGGGTCAATTGTGTGGAATCCCGCTATTTTTTTGCACTCCGTAAGCGGTTCGCTGGTAGAACTAATGAGGTCCCGCAACAACAATGCCCCAGGGGCATTACAATTAAACCGGATTCGAGGTGTTTGTTCTATATATTATAAGCTCACCTTTTTTTTATGGATAAATACTACGTATTAGTCATTACTTTCGAAAAAGCGAGCGAAAAATACAGAGAGAAAAGAGACAATTACAAACCGAGCTTCGAGCTTTGCTAAGTGAATTTCAGAGCCCGAATTGTGTAGAGTTTATAAATAAACTTACTGTTATATTACTGAGAAGATTAAGTTATACTTATTATGTACTTGGAAACTGAGATATCTTGCCCATAAATATTAGTTACAACCTTTGGTTAATAATATTAACAATGAAATGGAAAGCTTACAAGTCAGATTTTCTTCTTAAAACCGAGAGTTTCAAGGCAGTTAATTTATTTAAAATGTTTATAGTAATCACTTACTAGTTTCTCTTTTAAAAAATGTTGTAAGGTGCATAAAGCTATATAAAATCTAAAATATACTTCTCTCAGTTTCGATTCACACGGTCTTATTTGAAATGCTAATGCAATTGAGCCATTTGATCTCTTCGTGAGCCAGTGATCTTTCGATCTCCTGCTTGATGCCAGATACTTGGCATATTCAATATGGATATTGATTTTCCTCGGCCAGACATTGAACTTGACATTCGACTGAAAACTGAACAAAAATCAGGGGAAGTACTATATGCAAGTGTATGAGTTTGTGACGCAATCAAGCTTTCAAAATATGTCTGTATATATATTTTGAGAGTTATTTGTTATTTTGACTGAGAGTGTAAGCCACTTTGTGAATCCGGTTTATGGAGTTGCTTGCTTGGGTTTATGGAGTGCCATTTTATGGTCACTTAGCGGGAATTGTGTCAGTTGGTAACAAGCAAAGGCTGCAGCTATACGTTATTCCTGTTGGGGATTACCGCTAAATAACTCGATCCGGCGCAGTTGTTTTCAATCATTGTGACTTGTAAGTATTTCCTTTAAGAAATAAACACTTTTTTCAGTTGCCTGAAATTCTCGTTAACCCAGTAAGCAGATTTTTTCCACAGATTTGTTGTGGGTATATGACATTGGATTTTAATTATTCTATTATTATTTCTACAACAGTTAACTGTTGGCTTTTCTGTTATTCTCGCATTCACGTTGTCGTTTGTTCATTATAAACATTGCTTGCCTAGACATCGACCATAAAAGTTATCTACCATGAACCGATTATTATAGGTGATTATTGCCTGTGCCAATGAAACGAGTGACAAAAAGCACAGAATAGCCCCAACAGTTATTCCATTTATCGCAAGTGTACGTTAGTTTATTGAGCACTTAGCAAGTGGCTTTCACTAACCACTGATAGATGATAGATGAACATCTTATCCCAGGAAAATACGTCAGACGCTGGGCAACACTGCGTATGCGTAATCAAGACTGATAGCGAATGCCTGCCTGCCTCTTCAGGGAATTCTACAACTGATCTGCGGTCACCAATGGGACGCATGTTTATCAAATAATTTAGGCAATTAGCATTGCCTATGAATAACCGAAAATGTTCACAAATTTCGGGGCGAACAATGGTTGTTATTTAAAGATCCCAGTCACTGATGATCGATGCTTCAGTTAGGCAAAGCTCTCCGACGACACTGGATCGAAAGGGTTCTTAATTGCTCTGTCTTCGTGGAAGTTATCTAACCGAAATTGTGGCGAAATTCTCCATTCTCTCGGTTCAATGCTTGTGATTAAAAGCTGCTGTTGTCTCAAGTGGATTCTCGAAAAATTTCCACCGTTTAGTGTCACCTGATTAATAAGATTTTCATTAGAGGTAAAAAGAACGTGATAAGACAAAAAACATATACTTGAAGATCTTTGCAGACTTTGAGTGTCTAAAGTGAGATTGGAAGATCTAAAAACTCAATATATTGTGCCTTTTAATCAACCTAAGTAGTTAATAAATTAACATATTCTTGTTTTTCCTTATAGAAACCAAAACACCATCTAAAATCCTTGTCGAAAGATGCCTGGAAGCGATTAAATGACTTAAATGATCGCCCAAATAGGCGACGTCACTTACAAATACAGAGGAGTACTTCCCAGGATTCTTTCATAGACAACAACGAAGCTGGCACCTTGTTAATACCCATTGTCCACGAAGATATACCGCCCAATCGATCAACTGGAACTATACCCAAGAAACCCAAAGAAGCTCATCTTGATACAGAGATCCAAAGTTGCCCAGTGTCTCGCTTCAGGCAGTTGCAATTTCAACGTGATTTACGCCTGCATCCCTTTACCGACACAGACCCCAATGTGGAGCGTGGCAGGAAGCCAAAGGACACTGAAGTAGAGGAAGACATAGCCACAATGCCAAGTGATAAAGAAAATCAAGAGTGAGTTCTAGTAAAAAATTCCTGAATTAAACTTAAACTAATTTAATAAATCAATTTTTTACAGAACAAAGCCACTGAACAATAACAACACAAATGGAAATGGCAACGGTGCGCCGAGCAAGCCAAAGATCCAGCCAAAGTACAGCATCCATCGCGATGTGCTCACCCACGAGGTGGTGATCAAGCAAACGGGCTACGCGGCCCGGGACAAGAGCATACCCTCCTCGCTGCGCAACTGCTGGTATACCTGGAGCTTCTTCTCGCTCTTCACCGGCGTTATTCCCATCCTGCAATGGCTGCCCAAATACTCGCCCAGGAGAGATCTTCCTGGCGACATCATTGCTGGCTTCACCGTGGCCATTATGAACATACCTCATGGGATGGCGTACGGTCTGTTGGCAGGAGTGTCGGCCGGAAACGGACTCTATATGGCCGTGTTTCCGGTGCTCGTTTACATGTTCCTGGGCACCTCCAAGCACATCTCCATCGGCACCTTTGCAGTGGCCAGCATGATGACGCGCAAGGTGGTGGACACATACTCCAATGTGGAGGATCACCCGCATTACGAGGTGTTGGCGCCGAATGGAACAGCCACGATGTCTCCTCTGGCCCTGCTTAATGCCACGGCTGCTGCTCTTCCTGCGGATCCCATTACAAAGCTGGAGGTGGTCACATCCCTTGCACTTACCGTGGGCATTGTGAACGTAAGCTCTTTACACCTTGAAGATCATGCTTCCTATAACTAAAGTATATCTCTCTCTTAGCTCCTGATGGCCTTCCTGAGACTGGGCACCTTGGCCTCCTTGCTTAGTGATCCTCTGGTCAATGGCTTCACCACGGCAGCGGCTTGTCACGTTGTCACAGCACAGCTGAAGGATGTCTTGGGCATTAACGTAGCCCGTTACAAAGGCGCTTTCAAGATCATTTACACGCTAATTGATGTTATCAAGGGCGTGCCCGATACGAACCTGGTGAACTTTGGCTTCTGCGTGGGAGTCATAGTCTTCATGATGATCTGCAACGAGTGCCTGAAACCGTGCCTGAGCAAGCGTTGTCGCTTTCCGTTTCCCGCCGAACTGATAATGGTGATCGGTGGCACACTGATCTCCAAGTGGTTCCACCTGCACGATGACTTTAATGTGAATCTGGTGGGAAATATACCCAGCGGTCTGCCGGAACCAGTTATGCCGCGTTTGGATCTGGTGTCCAAGGTGGCCGTCGACTCGATAGCCATTGCTGTTGTCACTTACTCCATCATCATGTCCATGGGTCTTACGTTCGCTAAGAAGCACGGCTACGAAGTGCGAGCAAATCAGGAACTTTTTGCCATGGGCGTGGGCAACGTGGTTGGCGGCTTCTTTGCTTGCATTCCCATGGCGTGCTCGTTGTCGCGATCTGTTATCCAGGACCAAACGGGCGGGGTGTCGCAGATTGCATCATTGGTCTCCGCCTCGCTGGTGGTGGTCACTCTCATGTGGATCGGTCCCTTTTTCAGCAGTTTGCCTAGGGTAAGTTCACAGCTCATTTTGGTGTTTTTACTTTGAATAATTTCTTAAATGGTTTATATTTTCAGTGTGTATTAGCTGGCGTTATTATAGTGGCCTTGAAGCCCATGTTCATGCAGGCCAGGGAGCTGAAGAAGTTCTCCAAGCAGGGCAAGCTGGAGATGTTCACATGGATATCCACCTTCCTATGCGTGGTGCTCATCGACATTGACATCGGGTATGCATTAATTCTATTCTTTCCATGTGTTTCCTATCATAATTATTGAATTTCTTCCCTTTCAGTTTGCTGATTGGCATCTGCATTTCCCTGCTGGCCCTGTACATCAAGGGCTTGAAGCCCTACTCCTGCCTGTTGGGCTATATGCCTGAGGCCCCGGGCGTCTACATGGATCTCAACCAGCATCGGAATGCCATGCAAGTGCCGGAGACTCGCATTTTCCGGTACAGCGGATCGCTGAACTTTGCCACGAGTCTGTTCTTCCGAAGGGCCCTGTACGAGGCAGTGGGCCTGGACAAGATTCCGCCCACCAACACTAGCAGCAGTAACAACAGCAAGAGTCCCAGCAAAGGCAGCAAGTCCAGCTACTCTCCTGTATCGCAGAATGGCGGCAAGGCTGTGAGTGTCCAGTTCACGGAGTCGACTCCCGGTGCCTTCAAGGTACTCATCTTGGACTTTTCGATGCTGGGACACATCGACGTGGCCGGCTGCCGCACCCTCAGTGATGTGAGCAAGGAGCTAAAGGCGCGCGGGGCCCGGCTTCTGCTGGCCAGCCCCGTGGATCGGGTGTACG
>VNJS01003098.1:0-10718 GCA_008042575.1 Drosophila watanabei | reverse complement strand
CACACACCGGCAGAGCCAACCCTTCGGCAGAGCCACGCATACCGGCAGAGCCATACCGGCAGAGCCAACACAACGGCAGAGCCATACCGGCCGAGCCAACACATCGGCAGGGCCGAACATACCGGCAGAGCAGCAGGACCCAATGGCAGCAGGACAGAACGCTGCGCAGCCGCATTGCCCAGAGGGCCGATCAAGGAGAGAGAGCGAGAGGGCCAACGGCCGATCGCAAGCAGCGCGCACCCCAGCCGAAGCCAACGCTGCCACGCAAGCACGCTAAAGCTTCGTGTCGGCAGAGGCGAGAACGCTGGCAATTAGGGACGAGCGGCAGAGAGAAGCTGCTGACAGCGACTCTTATCGGCCGCGGAGAGTTCTTTTTCAACCGGCGAGCCGAGCGGACGTGGAGTTCTTTTCCGGCCGGCAAGCCAAGCAGACGGAGTTCTTTTCCAACCGGCAAGCCGAGCAGACAGAGTTCTTTTCGGCCGGCAAGCTAAGCAGACGGAGTCTCGGAGCCGCAGCAGACATAACCACGAGGATCGCCACGCGGAGTCACAACATGGACTCGTGGGTGGCCGCCACCCTGGATAGGCTGGCCCCCACGTTGGCGGAGTAATTGGGTGAGCTGGGCCTCGGGCCAACCCCCGCGTGGGATCACCGGTGCGTGCGAGGTAGGGACAAAAGATTAGGGTTATTTAAGTTGACGCAAGTTAAATAAAATGTATGATTAGGAGACATAACGAAAACCATTGCGCCTCATTTGAATCTCCCCGCTTCTCCTCCTCCTTCGGATCCAAATTCGGCATCGGAGTCAACGGGCGTACACGGCTGCCGGTCGACGGGGCTGCAAACGCCAGTGCCCCGAGTGCCGTGCCTTTCCTCTCCCGACCCGGAGACAGCTGCCGGTCGACGGGGCTGTTTTCCACTCAAGGGAGCATCTCCAGGCTCAAGGGGGCGGTGCATGGCCAACGTGGCCGCCACCCAGCCCGGACACGGCTCTCCCCCCTCTCCTTTCCCCAGCCCGGGGGCCAAGGCGGTGCCGCGAACACCGGGGCCTGCCACGGCCATCTCCTTCCTCTCCCGATCATGAGACGGCGCCCGGTCGACGGGGCCGTGCTCCACTTGGGGATTCCGGACCCAAGGGGCGGTGCACGGACGACGTGGCCGCATCCGGCTCGGATGCCCTCGCAGCTGGTTGGGAAGCGCTTCCGGTCGACGGGGCGTTCCCTAGGCCACCTCCCTCGCGGGCAGTGATCTCGGCCAGAAGCCGGCGCCCGGACGACGGGGCTGCTCCTGCCGACTCGCTGCCACGCCCCGCGACCCTTTACAGGTCGTTCCCGCCACTCCAACCCTGCCTAAGTTGACCAAATTCCGGCCAATCGGCCCCTTTCCTGCCTGTCCCCGCAAAAATAAATATTTTTCTGTGGAGGATCCTGGTCTGACTGAGTATTTATCCTGGCCCGTGATTAGCATCCTTACAAATTTAATGCGCTAGTCGCACAGGACAAGCTAATTTTTAGTTTGTGGCGTTCTGGCTCAGGGATGGTCAGGATTTGTCACAGGAATTTGTTTGATTTAGTTGTGGTTGCTGAAAGAGAACTTCGCCCGGTCCCAGAGTAGATCCCTCAAGAAAAATTAATATCTTTATGTACTTCATATTTACAAAGTTCAGAATTATTTTATGCCACACCGGGCCTTGCCGCTCTGGATCGCGGAGACTGGGGTCGGTTGCGTCCTTCTCGCCTGAGTTGTCGGTGCCCGCTGGGCCCGATAGAGATCGCTGGATTCCAAGAGTCTTCTTACTAGCTTGCTGAATTTTCAGTCATCCACGAGAGTGAGAGAGATTTAACTCGGGAACCTTTCGGTCGTCCGCGAGAGCCAGAGGGAAATAGCTCGTGGACCTTTCGGTCGTCCGCGGGAGAGAATTAACTCGGAAACCTTTTGATCTTCCTATACCTACCATTCCGGCGACCACGAGAGCGAGAGAGATACCTAGCTCGGGAACCTTTTGGTCGTCCGTGAAAGCGAGAGAGATACCTAGCTCGGTTATCTTTTAACCGTACACGAGAGCGATACTTAGCTCGGGAACCTTTCGGTAGGCCACGAGAGAGAGTCATATACCAAGCTAGAAAGGCTACCAACTACACGATCAATAGAACTGTGCAATTCTTGTAGCGATGCAATCAGGCGTTGTGCTGCCTTTTCTGCAGTCAGTTGCGATTGGGTGTTTAGTCGGTCAACTTTGAATATAGGTTTGAGTACAATGCCGAGGTATTTGACTTGTGTTTTCAGGGTCAACCTCGTATTTTTCGATTTTTGGGGGATCCTCCTTGTATATCTTGGTGAAGAATCTTACCAGCCCATTTACATATATCTTCCTGAGTGTTGATTTTATGATCGAGCTGAGGGTTGATAGTCAGACTTCCTAGATAATTATGCTTATGTCGTCTATATAGGGTGTTATCTTTCCTATTAAATCTACTGATAAGGTCGTCGACCACCTAATTCCGTGGAGGGGTCGACAGGACCCCGCCCTGTGACTTACCTTCGTGCGCTCCTGTCACCGTGGAAGCGGTTCCCCAATAAGATTGTTCCCACCTGCAACTTAGAGGGATTCTTTTCCGGGGTGGGGTGATGGCGAGATGCGTGTTGGTCGCTTTTATGCAGTCCATTATTGCGCCCGTACTAACATTGTTGCAAGTTCTTAAGCAAACTGTGCTTAGAGTAATTTGGTCACCTGTAGCATGGAAATATCCCCGTATAGACTCTATAGCCCAGTGTATTCTTTTAGAGGATTAAAATCTTCTGGGGCCATCTCTATATTTAAGCAGAAGCTTATCCACTAGTTTATTTACGCATTAGGACTTTGTATTCCTTGTTGATCATATAATCATTCGCCAGTTCAGCAATTTTGAAAAAGTTTGCGCGGTGCGCAACTAGTAGTTCCTTGGAGTTGAAATGTAGTAACCTTTGCTATGTCTTCCTCGGATTTTACTATGCACGGACCGTTCGTGAGTTTTATCACAATTGTCTTCTTGAACTGTTTCAAGTCAACATTTCGGGGTTTCCTAGTTAGAACCCGATCTGAAAAGAATGGTCTTCCGAAGACGCTCCATTCTGATACTATTGTACTCTGTGCCCTTACGAGTTTGTACTCCTATCGTTTCCTATGTATGAGTTTATCGAAAGTATAAAGTCTTAGAGTCACTTAACTTTGTCGTATATGTCGGGGCTCCCCCACACGCAGTGGTGTGCGTTGACGTTTGTACCCCCGAAAAGTTGCTAGGCTCTTGAGTTCCTCCGGTCAAGTTGCAGCAAGCCGCCATAAGGTGCTTCATCTCGTTTTCTATGTTGTATTATGCATTAGGTTAGCATAAATACCGTAAGGTACGAGTAAGGCGTTTCTGTTTCTGCTAAAATAGAATAAGTTAATAGGTAATCCAGGGCTTTGAACTAAAGCTGAGTCGGCGGTCCCTTGCTCCATAGCAATGAGGAGTTCCGCCAACGCGATGGCTACCCATGCCCCATGCCACCTTCCCTATCTAAGGTATAGGAAGTCTTCTGCATCCTTGTTTTTCTGGAGGATTGCACATTGGCCCCCCCTCCTTAGGTATTAGGGTCGCAGGGTGCAAAACCTTCCAGTCCGCTGACCCTGCAGCAGCTTCGGCTCCCGGTTATCTTGAATAGCGATGGGATTAGCACTCTTTATACCACCTTCATCGCTTCCAACTGGCAGACCGTTTGTGTTAGTCGCTTTCTCGTCGGGTCATCCATGCATTTCAGGATTTTGACTCCATTCAGCCATCTGACACCATCAAAAGTTGGCATGGGAGCTTTGAGGTATTCTTCCATCCGTGAAAATATTGACTTAACGAGCCGCGCATACTCCGTCCTTTTTTTTTTTTTGCGCGCGTGAGTTCCAACGAATCCCACCTCCCGCCCAACCGGCCGATGGGCGCAGCGTGTGACGTACGGCACGAAACGCGTTCTAGATAGACGCGTAAGAAAGAAAATAAAGAAAAGCACGAGGAAAATTATATTTTACTAAGATACTACATACTACATACAAGCTAATTCTTAAAGTAAAACGGTTTTAAGTTTATTAAAACTATCACTTTCAGCAATGCAATCAAAGAGGCGAAGGAATAGAAATCTATTAGAGTAGAACGGTAATCTCAGGTCGGCATCCCAGGATAAGCCACGTAGGGCGTACAGCAACAAATTTTTTGGGACAGAATCAATGCGGTTAATATGGACTCCAAAACTAGCACTCCAAACGCCGGAACCATATTCCAAAATGGGCCGGACTAAAGAAGGAATAAGACTCTTAGTTGCATAAGAGGAATCGAATTCCTCCGATCACCTTTTTATAAATCCCAGCAAGCCTCTGCCTTTATTAACCATGCAGGAAATATGTTTAGAGAACGAAAGTTTAGAATCAAGGTGGAGTCCTAGATCATCGACAAGATTTATTCATTCTAATGAGCAATCATTAAGCATATAAGAAGCATACTGGGGAATGACACGTGAAAATGTCATCAGTTTGCACTTGGAGCCGTTTAGATGTAATAGGTTAGCACGAAACTATGCTTAAAATTTTTTTAGATCCGATTGCAAGTCATAAAGAGCTTTTTTTAGACTGCAGGCATAGTTTAACATCGTCAGCGTACATAAGCATACGGATGTTGGTTAAAACTTGTGGAAGGTCGTTAATAAACAATGTAAATAGCAATGGGCTGGGGTGTGGCTACCTTGTGGGACGCCAGATGTGACACTGAGGAATTTGGAGAGAGCATTTATCAGCACCTTTTGAGTTCTGAGACAAATAACTCAAAATCCATTTAAATAGATCAACAGGAAACCCAATTGAGTCGAGCTTCCTAACAAGAAGAGAACGGTAAAGTCCGTGTAAATCACATCGGTTTCAAGGTTGCGTTGGAAACCTCTACTAACAAATGAGGTTAGTTCCAGGAGATTTGTAGTGGTTGATCTTCACCTCATAAATCCATGCTGACATGGGGAAATGACGGATCTGCACAAGTGCTGCAAGTGAGGAGTTATTACATTCTAAAAGAGTTTTGGAATAGCCAATTACTTTGAGATGCCCCTATAGTTACAGGCATCCGTTTTGCTACCTTTTTTGTGGAGAGGAATAATAAAGGGTTCTTTCCAAATAAGGAGAAATTCAGAGGTTTCTAAAGACATGGTAAACAATTTAAGAAGGTGGTTGCACAGAGCTGAGCACGCAGCCCGGTATTCCATCGGGACCCGTTGAATATACTGGCTTAACGCGTTGAAGATTCAGACTTAGAGAGCTATCGTTTAAGATAGGACTGAAGATAAGGTTTGAACAGGGCATAGAGTAACAATATGTCTGCTTTAAATTGGTTGAAGGAGAATAGGTCGTTTTAAAAACTCAGCAAATAGATCGGCAATAGCCTAATCTGAGTTTGCTGTAGAATTATTAAATGAAAGCGAGGAAGGATATAAATTTGGTTTACGCGTAGTGTTCACAAAATTATAAAACTGTTTCAAGCCTGCGCAAAGTGAACCCTACAACGAGTCAGATAATTATTATAACACTGCGCGTTGAGCAAGGTAAATTTAGGCCGAGCACTAATATATTTAGATAGAACCGTTTGATGGCCTGAGAGTTTATATTGATTATAAAGCCTAGACTTAACATATTTTAGGCGTGTCAGCTACTTACTAAACCAAAGCGGTTTACTAGAGGCCAATGGATAGGTCACCGGAACACAAGATAAAAAGAATGGCACTGTAAAAAATGTCCACGGCAACTGCCATGTCAGAGCACATGTACATTTGGTTACCAACAACGGCCGGTAATCCGAGACTTGTTTAACCCTGAGTATTTTTTATTATGGAAGTCTGCGGTGTCAAGGGTGTCCCTACCAACCTGTCGCCGATTCCACCTTGGCACACCCGGTCACCGAATCTAATACTGTCCACGATCGCAAAACCATTGGAGAAGGTATTACGGTCGGGGGCTGTGCTGAAGGGGTGTGCCAGATCGTGGGTTGCTTGGATTCACATAGTTGCTGCCGACCAGCAGTCGATTTTTTAGTGCTTCGGTTACTTGTTTAAAAGCTTCAGACTGTTATAGAACAGGTCATTCGCTGCTCGAAACTTGACCATAAGTTCTTTGAAACTGCTTCTGGTCTGTGCGCATAAAGGCTGCCATTTCCTTCTCAACCTCACGACAGGCCAGACAACAAAAATAGAAACCGTATTTAACGGTACATATATCCGCGACACGGCCCAAAACATCCGCGCATTTAGCGTGCACGGCCGCATTGCAAAGCCAGCAATATAGACGAGGATCAGTTCTTTTCTTTTTGGCAGTCTTTAATTGCACAGACAATATTCACCGACAGTTCACAAACACAGTTCACAGTCGTTTGGACACTTCACAGACCTTCGCGATCATCTTTTTGACCTTCTTAATGGCTAATGGTTAATTTCCTTCTAATTGTGCTGTATTACCTCGCACGAGGAAAACAAATTATTATATAAAATTATTATTTAATTATTATTTATTGTAATAACAAATAACATTTATAAATTACAATGTGTTGAAGCCAGAGCGACTAAGGCCTTCAGGCTGTTTGTTTTTTAACTTAAGTGCAATTTAGTTGCTAATTCGTTAAACTTAATTATATTATCTGGTGTTGGTGTTTATCCCTGCATGTCCAGGAGTCCAAAGCAATTTTAATTTATTTCCGTGTTTTATTAATTTTTCTCGTATTCTCTTTACTGTGGGGTCGCTGTTGTTTGTGTTTTGTATCGCTTTTAGTGTAGATAGAGAATCTGTGCAAATCATGTGTTTTCCTTTTGTTGCACTTTTTATTTCTATTGCCATGAGGATTGCCTCAGCTGTGTATATTGACGTGTACTCTGGTGTGATGGCGGATTTAATTGTTCCGTTTTCCTCCGTGACTATACTGAACGCTGTAATTTGGTCTGCTTTGGATCCGTCTGTAAATGTGAATTGCGAATTGGAGAAGTCGTCTTTAATTTTTTTGAAAATTTGTTGATAAGTTTCTCCCGGTGTTATTTCTTTTTTGTGCCAGGTTAGGTCTAATAAGATGGATTCTTTTTGAAAGAGCCATGGCGGGTTTTGCTCTTTGTATTTTCGTCTTTTTTGAATTATTATATTTAATGCTGCAGCCTTGTCGATGATAAGTTGTAGGCTTGATGTTACCCGGGATCTTCACTTTCGTTTAATTTGTTTTTCAAGCGTTTTTTGGAGGGATGACCCAGATGTATATAAAATTATATTATATATAGTATAAAACAATTCATCCATATTCTTTTCATTTCGTGTATTTATATAAATATAAATATAATTTATTTCAATAAATTATGCCTAGCTGCTGTGCTGATAATTGTCCCAATAGTCGCAAATTCACTGCTAAGTAGGTCTTTGTTAGCTGTTGGCTATGCGAGAACATTGCTTATCTTGGCTGCACCGGTTTTGGGTAATACGGCGGGCGTATTGCTGATCGCATACGTAAACATAGTGGATTGGACTGGACGTACCCGAGCTGCCTACATATTAAATCTGATATGAGGATTTTTACGAGGCAAACTCACCTTGAGTTTCAGTCGCTGGCGGCCGGTTTTAAGGAATTGCCAACCGTTTCCAGAAGGTATAACATCACTTCAAATCTTTACAACTGCTAAGTGACCCAGTAAACAAACCAAGGAGTAACCCTTCTGATAGATTTTAGCCTATTTCAGACCCAGTGAGCACTCCTCTTATGCAGTTCACCCCTCGAAAGAAATCTACGGATAACGCCGTAGCTGCGGACGACGGCTCTGATGAAGAAGTAGTATCAGCCACCAGATTTGGTCCGGTTGATTTCGACGTGCCCCCGGTTCTGCAGCTCATAAACATCGACCAGGCATCCACGTCTTATACTGCTGCTTCCAACGACGCTCCTTTGGCTTTAGATGCTCCTCCAGTGGCTCCTCCGGTGGTAATTGCTCCCGCGTCGGTTACTCCGACGGTGGTACCTCCGGCGGTCATCATTTCTGCGCCGCCTATCACCCGCACTGGTCCCCAATCTTCATGTAATTCTGAAGTTGCACAAAGGAGTCCGGCACCACTAGCTGGAGTTGCCCCCGAAAAATTCGCCTTTGTTTCCCGCCTCAATCCGGGTGCCATAATTCACGAATTCATTCATAAAAGTAATCCTCGGGCTCGTGGGCCTTTGACTTCCTTTACTAGAGCTCCAAAAATCTGATTGATTAATTTCTCCTTTACTATCAGAATTTTCGCAGTTTATTAGGCAAACTTAATAAACTGCACGTTAATAGTGCCTCTTTTGATGCCAATGTTATTGTCTTTACTGAAACTTGGCTTAAATCGTCTGTCTCTGATATCGAATTATTTGCTAGTAACTACGTCGACTATAGATGTGATCGCCAATTGCGAAACGGTGGCGGTGTTCTTATCGCTGTTAAGTCCTATCTAGCTTCCAAATTGAATCCGATAACTGACACAGATAGCAATTTAGAGTTTGTTGCGGTTCACATTCAGGTTCATGACTACTCTGTTTATGTCTCATGCTCGTACATCCCACCCCAGTCTGACACGAACATTTACTTACAGCATGTCTCATTAATTCTGAACATTCATTCTACTCTGGATGCTAACGATCAACTTATTGTTATGGGAGATTTCAACCTTCTGTCCATATCTTGGATGCCCTCCCCTGACTCGAATGTTCTTATTCCCACTGCGCCCCATGATTTTGTTCACATCCCTATAGACCTTTCATTGGGACAAATAAATCATCTAAGGAACTGTGGTGACAAAGTCCTATTCCTTATTTTTGCGTCGGAGTTTGCTTATGCCTACGTTTCTAAAATTGACCCTCTCTCCAGCCCCGAAGACGCTTATCATCTCACTCTTGAGTTAATTCTAGAAGTATCGACTCCATTACTGTCTTGTCCTTTAGCTGAGCCAGCAACTTTTCGCTGTTTTCGTAAAGCTAATTTCTCTGACATGAACACTTATTTATCTTCGGTCGATTGGACTTTTTTGGACTCTCCTACTGACGATCCCGTAAACTTAGTCGACCGTTTCTATGACATTATATACTCTGGTTTTGACATGTTTGTTCCATCGTTTTCACCCTCTGACGTCTCGCATAAGCCTCCCTGGTTTTCTCGTCGACTTTCCAACTTGAAAAAAGTGAAGTCTAGACTTTTTAAAAAGTTTAGTAGAACCGGGTTGCAAGTCGACCGTGCTTGATACTTAACAGCACGCTATAATTTTTTGACACATACTTTTGACCTGAATTGGTGTAGAAACGAGTTCCACGTGAACCCTTAGATATATTACGCGTTTGTCAATTCTAAACGAAAATTTCAAATCTTTCCAACCTGTCTTTATATCAACACTGAGTCCGCTTCTAATAAGCCTGACATCGCAAACTTATTCGCTAAATATTTCCAATCATGGTACTCACCTATTAGTTTCAATTCTACCTCATCCTACCCATATTCTCTTCCGTTTCAGTTTTCATTTTTTCCTAAATGTTGGAAAAAATACTTCATAATTCCCCCTTCACAAATAAATAGTAAATCCAACATCGAAAATCACAGAGGGATTGCAAAGCTTAGTGCGATTCCAAAATTATTCAAATTTTTAGTAACTGCTCAGCTTCAACACCAATGTAGCTCATTTATGTCCAACTCGCAGCATGGCTTTATAAGACACCGGTCTACTTTCACAAACCTTCTTGAGTTGTGCACTGTCAAACGAAACGAGTTTAAATTTAACAAACAAACTGATGTTATTTTTACAGACTTCAGCAAAGCCTTTGATTCTGTTAATCACCTCTTAATTATAAAAAAACTTACACATTTGGGCTTTCCTGTTTTGTTGATTAATTGGATCGCCACTTATTTATCGAACCGAACTCAAAAAGTTGCTTTTAAGGTATCATTTTCAAATCGTGTACAGGTAACTTCGGTTGTCCCGCAAGGGAGTCACCTTGGTCCACTTCTGTTTGGCATTTTTATTAACGACTTGCCTGATGTGGTTCTTTATTCCCATGTGATGATGTACGCGGATGACGTTAAACTATGTTTTCCACTGACGAATTCAAACTCTCATACGCTTCTGCAAACTGACTTAAACAATATGTTGTCCTGGTGCAACAACAATTTGCTATTCCTCAACAACTCCAAATGTAAATTTATGATTAAAAAAAAAAAAAAAAAAATGGTTTCCTTGCAAATTATTCCATTGGGACAAGTTTTCTTGAACGCAGGATTTTGACCTTGGAGTTCTGTTTAAGAAAGGGGGCTTTCGCCTTCGTTAAGCGCTGGTCGAAGGAGTTCAATGATCCCTATATCTCTAAACTCCTTTATGTCTCTCTTGTTCTTACTGAATCAGTTCAGAAAGGATTCCTTTTGTTTGCTCGTTCTGACATATATACGAGTGAGGGTATATAGAAGACCATCTGCAAAGTTTCATTCAGGTAGCTTCAAAACTGAGGGAATAGTTAGCGTATAATCGGACAGACGGACGGACAGATGGACAGAAGGACAGACGGACATGGCTAGATCGGCTCGGCTGGTCGGAGATGACTCCTTCACTGCGTTGCAAACTTCTGCCTGAAATTATAATACCCTGCAAGGGTATAAAAATATATATCAGAAGCATGTAAGAGGGCTACACCGGAGTATTT
>VNJS01003096.1:1708-33353 GCA_008042575.1 Drosophila watanabei | reverse complement strand
CCATTTCTTCTAACATAGCGCCCAGTCTTTCGACTAAAGCAGCTGTGTTTTCTTCAACTCTTTGCTTCTTGTTCCCTGTTTCCTTTCCGTCAGGACTCGCTGCATCTCGGCATCTCTTAGGAGTGGCCATCTCCTCCTCGTCTTCGCCAAAGGTGAAAGTCGGGGAATGCACTTTTGGCGGCGCTGACATCGGGTGCGTCTCAGTGCTGGACGCAGGTGGCGAGCGTTGGACCTTCTGCTTCATGCGTTGAAAGCTTAGAAGGAGCTCCTCCTCGGCTCTCGCAATCGCTAGCGCCTTGGTCTCATCGTCCCGGCCTGTTGGCTTCTGCTTGCTCATCGCACCTGCTCCTAATTTGGATCCCTCGGTGCACAGGGATTTCCCCCAGCGGATGCCTGATGGGAGTTATACCGCTTCTTCTCGGTCCCCAGAGCCCCTTTTTTGGCGCCGCCGCAGCGGAGGGGTTGGATGTTGTCCCGATCCTTGGCCTTTTGCTCTTTTTTCCCAATTGGAGCCAAGTGCAGAAACTGGGACCGTGGAGGTTGGCCTTCCAGCTGTACGTGCAAATTTAAAGTTGAATTAAAAGCCAAGATTTAGTTTAGCTTTTAATTTAAAGTTTAAATTTGCGCGGGCTACTCTCGTTTCCCAACACTACGCAACTACGAAAGCTCCCTTCGTGTGCGTTGCGCAACACTGTGATCAGCTGTGATCAGCTCATCTTCTTGTGCTGCGTGCTGTGAGGAAAAACGCGAGGGAAAAGGTGGCTTGTGGAAACTATTCCAATTCGTGTGAGTGTGCGGCGTTTGTGTGGGCGTTCACTTAACCAGAGAGAGGTCCCCCCCTTGCCCTGGAGATCTATGGCGGTCGCAAGTACCAAGATTCTGAGAGCCCGGATAGCCTGCCGGGGCCGGTTCTGGTACGTACCTTTGTCCCGAGGTGTCTCACACTGCACTAATGTTGCTTTTCAGCGCCTGTCGAGTTGTTTACACTTACTCCTGGACGGTTCACTTACGGAGCTCGGAAAAACGCGTCCTACCACTGTGAGTAAACAATCTGCCTCTTATATATGGGCATGCAGAGCGGGATTGTGTGGGGCATGCGTTGGATGCTTCGCTTGGTGGTACAGTGGAAACACGATAAGTAGACTGTTTTTGGAATTTGGCACATAAAACTGTGGAGACACACGATTATCGTTACATAGGCCTGTGAACCTTGTGTGGAGAAATAAAAAAAAACAAATGGCACACACAAAAAAAAATAAATATTGACAACGGCGGATTGTTTAGCGAACAGGGGAACTTCCGAAACAAGTGCACACTGGTTGGCGGATATTAATTAAGCCTTTTTGTTATATTTATTTTATTTTATTTGTTTATTTATTTTTTGTTGTTTTTCACCTTATAATTTTACTTTTGTTCGGCGGAGGTTGTTTGTTTGTATGCGGAGACGGATTTGCACGGAATATGTATATGCATAAGTTGTCACACGTATGTATGTATGTATGTATACATGTGGATGCACATATGCCTTAACCGTTGGCAAGTGGAACGGATAAACGAAAGAAAAACGGCAAGCAATATGGCGATCACACAAAACGGAAACGGATTGAAAAAATTGACAATGGAATTAGGAAGAAAAGAAACCTTTCTCAAACTGCCGTTGTGTCGGATCTGGAGTTGACACAAATAACGGAAAAATAATCTTGCAGCAGTGCGAACGAAATTTAATGTTCAGACCACTGCTGAAGACCGGCAGAGAGAGGGAGATAGAGGAAGCTCGTACTTATCTTGAGCGGAAGAAATCACCGGAACTGCTGGCTGTATTCCGGAAGGATATCCGCATCCGGCTCGAAGGACCAATGTTTCGTAGGAGGGCGATCCTTCCACAAAAGATCCTTGATTGTTGACAATTGGCAGGCAAAAAAATCCCACGGCGCAGAAGTTGGCAAAGAACCCAGTAGAAACGAAAAAGTCGGGGAACTTCAGCTTTATTCGGCTGCATACATGAAACTAAACTTAAGCATAGAAGAAAGAGGCCAGGGAAGCTGGCTGCAATGAGCGGATGAGATCGGCCGCGGCCAGCAAAACAGAATAAGGAGTATGAGAAACGACTTTTGGGACCGCGACCTACCACGACGGCAAAGAAGCTGGCCCGCGCCAAGACAGCCGTGCCCACAGAAGCCAAAGAGAGACAGAGAAACGCCTGATGCGCTTCCCCTCTCCACCATCGACGACCGCCAGGCCAGCGGCAGCGATAGAGGATGCCGATCTGGCCACGCAGCAGCCCGAAGCTCGAAGAGAGAGAAACGCAGCGACATTTCCCCTCCCGGCCGCTAATGACCGTGATCGACGCCGGCAGAGGCCGTCATTGAGAGAGAGCGCAAATCCTTACAAGCAATCCCGCACGATCTTTGGCGTTCAAATATTTTGCATATTCATTATATTTTGCCTCAGATTGTTAATATTTAAAAAAGTCTCTAATATTTCCTATTATACATCGTATACCATATTAAGCTTTATTTGTGAGCGTCTGCGCGTCACAAGCTGTGCTATTTCGACAGTTGATCATTATTTGTTTATCAATTTAGAAAATAGAAAATTTTTAATGATATTCTCCGACTCACATCAGGTGGGCAGAGGCAAGGATAGGTGTCTTTAAATAATTTCAGTATTAACATCAAAGGACAATTCAACATGTAAAAAATAATATAATTCGTTATAGGCCGTACATAAAACGCGAAAAGGGTCGTGCATCTCAAAAAGCGATTTACACACATCTAGTGCAATTGTTCGAAAATGACTCGACGGTCTTGAAGGGACCGAGAAACTCAACTGACTTAACAGATACGATGATGAGTTTGTGAAGGAACATCACTCCGTGACAGGTCCGACGATCCTTCAGCGAGGGACCGAAGACGCAGCTTGTCGTCATAAGAAGGGAGGTGACGATGTGATTCCCAGTTAAGTTCCCGTAGAGCAAACAATAGGAATTGTTTGTGAACTGATTCAATAAGGTCTTGAAATTTCGCATATTAAGGTGACTATATGAATGAACAACATTCCAGAATTGGGCGAATAAGAGAGACATAAAGGAGTTTAGTGGTATAGGATCCATACACAGTTAACTTTATTATGGTCCTTTCCGACTCAAACGGAATTTCCATCTTCGTTCTTCTTTCGCTGCACCGCCAAACATTTCAGAAGTTCAAATCTAAACTAAATTAAGTGCCACCCGAATGTTATGCCAAGTAAATATAAGGCATCGGCTATTTATACCATTTTGCCACCAGGCGCATACACGCCCGTATTGCGCAACTGTATTGGTACTTATTTTGAGACTTCGCTCAGTTTTTCATAAATCATTGTTCCGTATAGACGGCCCAATACTTCATTTATTCCCGAAAGGCAGAGCCCACATACCGGCTTGGGAATTCTCTTGAGTTCAACCCTCAAGCATATAGTTCTCAAGTAAATAGTGATTTTTATACGACGCCTATTAAGATCGGTTGCAGCTTGAGCCCCGACCGCCGGCAAGCTTTGGCATGCTCGTGTGTTTCCCTATTTTCCCTCCCCGCGGTGACAGAGGAAGAGCAACGACAGTAGCTGCAACGAGGGATCAACAGGATAAGACAGAGCTTGACGAATGCTGAGAATCAAAGAAATGCAGTATTATGGCCAACCCAACTGGCCGCTGCTGCTGTAAATGAATTTACTTATAATCACGTGTAAATGATCATTAGGCAGCTTTAGTATTGAAACCCCTTAAATCTGTTTGGTAATGATCATAAGAGAAGCTCGAGTATTGGAAATCGTCTAAATTAAAATAACGTAGCGAAACTCATCTAAATGAAGCTGTGATGATTATTAGGGAATTTTTTACTCCTCTGTGAGCCTTTGTTTACATATGCTTATTATGTAGTGCATGCATGGCTTATATCTCACTGCCATAGTCATAATGAAGATTAAATAATGTAAATATGAATAGGAATTATTAGTTAATTCTTATTTTTCAATCAATTTCTGAATGTTGATGCACTACGGACAGTACAGCACTACGGTCAATACACCAATGACACCAAGCACGTGCCTGTTTGGGATAGATTTTAGTACACGCGATGAAAAAAATAGAAAAGAATACGAGGAAAATAACTACTGGCGTGCTGCCTGGTTGTTTGTTTGCTAACGTACTAGGTGGGTTAGGATTAAGGTATTTAGTCTAGGAAGGCTATCAACGTTAGATGTTATTGTGTACAAATCGATATAATTTACACATAAGACTCTAAAGGGTTCGTGCAATTCAGACGAAGTTCTACATTGGCGCAAGACTAATGGTAAAAAGGATCTAGTGTTTCTAGTGTCATGAAAATTCAGCTGACCTAACAAGTCAGCACTTTCCACGTCACCGTGAAAAAGATTGAAAATAAAGGTAATGCCTAACATAGTTCTACGATTGGCCAAGGAAGGTAAGTTAATTAGAAGCAGTCTACTTTAATATAACGGTAGTCTATGGTCTGCATCCCAGTTTAATTAATTCTTTTGAACAGATTCGATGTGATAACTGTGTACTCCACATTAAGGATTCCATACGCAAGATCCATATTCTAAAATAGGACGAACTAATGAGGTATATAATGTATTAGTAACGTAGGGGTCATTGAATTCTTTCGACCACTATTTTATAAATCCTGGCTTTATTCATCATTCGCGAAATGTGATCAATGAAGTCGAGTTTGGGGTCCAGACGAACGCCCAAATCATAAACTATATGAATTCTTTCGAAAGAGCAGCAGTTCAGCGCATAAGTCGCAAGCTTAGCTTGCATTTAATAAGTTTACCCGGCACCATGTTTGAAAATTATGAAGATCTGTTTGTATCAGACTGGCAAGCAGCGTCCTTATATTGCACGCAAAGCTTAACGTCATCAGAGTACAGAAATACTCTTGAGTTAATCAAGACATTGGGCAGGTCATTAATAAATAATGTAAACAATAGGGGACCTAAATGACTCCCTTGCGGGACGCCAGATGTAACCCGAAGAACATTCGACAAGCTGTTTTTAAAGAGGACCTTTTGCGTCCTGCCAATCAGATAACTTGAGGTCCACCTCAGAAGACCATCCGAAAACCCCATTAAGTCGAGTTTCCTAACAAGAAGTGAATGGTTGACAGAGTCAAATGCTGTCCTTTATGATGAAAGAAGTGAGCTCCAAAAGGTTTGTTGTTGTTGATCTTCGCTTCATAAATCTATGTTGACATGGATCGACAAAGGTGTTGCAAATGTGGAGTAATGACATTTTGAAAACTTTTGGGATGGCCGACAACTTAGGGATTCCTCTATAGTTATTGGCTCCCGATTTTCTACCCTTTTTGTGGAGAGGAACTACAAATGATTCCTTCCAAATAGGGGGAAAGTGGGAAGTTTCTAAGGATACGGTAAACAATTTAAAAAGGGGCTTGCACAGGGCTTCGGCGCAATACCTAAGCACACAGCCAGGTATTCCGTCGGGGCCTGGCAAATAAACGGGCTTTACGCGATGAAGATCAATAAGAAGAGAGCTTTCGTTCAAACTAGGACTGAAAATAAGGCTCGGCTTGGGCATGCTGTAAAAATAGGTCTGATTTGAGTCCGTGGAATATGTGGTTTTTCGCAAATAGATCGGCTATTGCCTGATCATTATTTGCGGTCGTATTTTCAAGTGAAAGAGAGCAAGGATGATTCTGGGGCTTACGTTTAGTGTTAACAAAATTATAAAAATTATGAACAAAAATATAAAAAATATAAAAAAGGGTCCTGTGAGAACTGAGCCCCGCAGCGAGTCAAATACTTTTATTAAGCCGCGCGTTCAGAACGGTGAAGTCTGTCCGAGCTGTTAAATAGACAGAAAGTGCAGTAGGAGAGCAGGTGCGTCTAAATTTAGCATACAGCCTAGATTTTATATTCTTAAGGCGACTCAACTCTTTAGTAAACCAAGGAGGGTTATTCGAGATTGATGGATAGTGTAACGGAACACATGCAGTAAAATATCAATTGATGGCATTGTAAAAAATGTACATGGCATCCGCCATGTCAGTGCACATGTATAGATTGGACCAAATCAATTCTGAAATTAAATTATTCAAAGTCGGTCTTGCGAAAGGAGAGAACTTTTGTGACTGGTCGGTCAGAAATACTCTGTACATTGGTCCTACACATCGAAAGTAGGATGATAAGGATCATCGGGTAGCGTCAGGGGCGCCACCCTAGCCAAACTTACTCTCGCCGGATCAGAGACAAAACAAAAAATTTCGAACATGGTTGGGACAGCGAAATGTCAAACAAGCTAGCAATAAAGTCATGTTGTGTTGATGTTAAAAGTGTGTTTGTGGAATTATTTGTAACCAAATAGACCCAGGGATATTAAAATTACCTAGCACTACTAAATGGTCCCTACCCGAAAGTTTATTGGAAACCACTGGATAGCGGCTCCAGTATAAAGGGAGTTCCTCCAAGGAAGGAATGTAAGAACATGTAATATAAATAAAACTACCGGTAATTAATAGCTTTACACAAAGGAATTTAACATCGTTGCATTCCTCAAAAGTTATTAATTCTGACGTGAGAGTGGAGTCAACCGCTATGACACCACCCCCACGTCTAACAGGACGATCTAAACGATAAACCGTGAACACAGCTGGAAAAACATCGGAACTAAGTATCTCCGGTTTTAACCAGGTTTCTGTGAACACGATAACCCGGAACACAAACGAGAAACTATCAGAATTCAAGTTTGGAAGCTTACTGCGTAGGCCTCTTGCATTCTAACAGAAAATTATAAGGAAATGATTAAGTTTTATGGGACGGTAATGTGGGTAGAGGTCAGAGTGGTCTATCGGACCTGGGAAGAGTTATTCCCACAGGCTGACGTTTCTTTTCCTAGCTTCGTACTCTCTGACAACAATATACTCTGGCCAGAAATTGGTAGAGCATATTTTTTGAAAAAGTTCGTTAGGGACATTTATTTTAAAAGATGAAATGTCCCTAGCATACGAAAATTAAAATTTTTCCACTTTAATCTTTATTTTTTCGGCTTCGGTTTTGCCTTGAATAAAGACATTTACATCATCCGATGTCTGATCAGGGGAGAGCCGCGAAACGAATATCTGTTTCGTGGGTGGAACTACTATAAGGGCATTCGGCAAGGCGGACTGAGCAGTTGCATTACCTGAATCGGCCAGAAGTCTAGGCCTGATACCCTGGGATGATATATTAACAGGGCCCTGAGGGGTCGCTATTTTAGAATCCCCAGAGGACAAAACGGATATAGAAGGCGGAATGGTCACTCCTGCGGCACATTCGAATACCGAATCTTTTTTTGTACTCGATCTCAGAGTTCGTGAAGATGATCCTGAGGTCGAGGGCAGTGCCAGGGGAGGCTGCTCTTGAGGCACCGCGGCAGGTTGCTGGGAACCGCCCGCATGCCGCACACCAGTTGCAGTTTTTTTTGCGCTTTGGAGATTCATTTAATAGCTTTGGGCTATTAAATTGACAATCCAGCGCTAAGAGCATGTCATGAGTTTTACGAAAACTCGATAATTGCTCTTTAAAACTGTCCCTGGTTTGACACATAAAAGACTTGATTTCCTTTTAAACTTCGCGGCAGGCCACAAACAGTAGCGGAAGCCTTTATCAGCTTTAACATCGTCCAGCGTCCGAGCACTAGCCTCAATGCACTTGACGTGCAATCTGTCTACAAGGGGCACCATAAACTTCTTCGTAGACAGTCAAGCAGCCATCAAGTCGCTCCAAGCATCGCACATCTCCTCCCAAAATGTCTTGGCTTGCAAGGATGCGATAGACACACTACGCACCTCAAAGAAGGTGTTTATCTACTGGATACCAAGCCACCAAGGCATAGAGGGTAACGAGACGGTAGATGCTCTCGCAAAGAGTGAAACTCGGAAGAACAGCACTGAGGATCAAATCCAAATTTCGCTAAGATCTCTATACAGCGTTATAGAGAGCAAAGCAGCAAGAGAGGCAGAACTAAGATGGAAAAGCACAACCACCTGCAAAATCGCAAGAACAATGTGCAACTGACGGGACGATAAACTCTCTAAATTCCTGATACAGCTTCAAAGGAAAGAGTGCAGGATTATGGTAGGAGTACTAACAGGACACTGTCTATCAGCGTCACACGCGAAGAAACTAGGCTTGACCAACGAGGATAGCTGCAGGAAATTTAAGGAACCGGGGGTCGAAGAGACCATGGAACACCTACTCTGTCAGTGTCCAGCACTGGCAAAGTCTCGGAAACGCCACCTCAGTATGTACGAGGTACCCTCGCTAAAGGCAGCGGCCGGAATGAAGCCGGGTCCGCTGCTGAGGTTTGCCAAAGCAGCATCATTCTGAGCAACCTTAACTTCATAGAGTCAACTGTATAAACAAAAAAAAAATACATAAATAAAAAAAAATAAAAATAAAAAAAATAAAAAATTCTCCATTACTAATTCCGGCACCACTAAGGACCATAAATGCTCTATGTGAGGTCACCACTCGGTGACCTACCGGCCTAACCTAACCTATTGATCGGGACAAGTTGAAGTCGAGCCGAAGAGTTCCTCTCTCCGTTGATTCTATACATTTTGTGAATTTGTAAATGTTATAAGTATGGTTTTGCAGAATATAAATAACGACAAGATGCGGCCAATATACGAATTAAATTCATTAGATTTCATAAAATTACAGTTGGATATAGAAAATTTGTGGTGGATTAATCTGTATCTTAATTGTTATTTTAAATGGGTTAGTTTTATGTATAAAATGATATAAATTATCTATTTCTTAAAATGTGCTGTGTAACATAAAAGTACAGACGAATGTTTCTACGAGTTTGTTGAGCTACAGCCGAAGGTGCTGCCAACAAAAATGTAAGATATTCAAAAAGTTTATCATCTTTGTTCGGTATATATATTTTTATTCATCTGCATTCTTTGTTGTTATTTTTTTGCTTTGTTATTCTAATGTACCTCGCGTTCTTTACTGGGCATCTTATAGTCGAACACGTTCCACTAAAAACTTTCTTACTTGGTTCTTAGGTTAAATGGGACGAATTCCATTGCAAATAGATACCGTATAAAAACATCCATTTTAATATTACTTACCGTAGACGTGTTGTGATAGTGGGCAATAAGCAGAAAAGGTAATGTAAAAAGCGTTGAATACATAACACCAGCTGTCCAACTGAAAATTAAGACGCTGATTTTTGATCGTGATAAAGCCATTAGAGCCATTCCAACACAATAGAAACCAAGTCCTCCTACATAGACCGTTTTAGCCCTAAAAATATTAGGACCATAATATAAAATTTTTTAAATATTAACTTTGCTTATTAAGTTAATTTATTAATGCTTATTGATTTATATAAAGTTTGACCAACAGATCTTCAATGTCGACTTCAACTTGTGGGAGTCGAATCAGAGTGGCAGCACCATAAGAGTTACGCGCGCTCATTTTGGCAACCAACCATTATAGCCAAGAAACCATCCTGGCAAATTAAATACTCTGCCAAAAAAAAACCCAAGGAAGTCCCCACATCGATTTATGACAAGCTTTGGTCACACCTTATTTAGCTATTTCCGTCCTCTTTTCTGGAAGCCGTGATCGAGGTCAGTTATCTCTTTGCATAGTCTCGGATCGGCGTTTCTTCTTCATCCGTGCTACTTGCGCACGGCCCGATCCGAACAAGGAGCTTAATTCTTTGTGACGATCCGTCGATGTTCGGTCCCAGAGTAAAGGTCAGGAGAATTTGTTAGTAATTAGTTAGAAGTCATGTTTATTCAACTTTGGGTTTACAAATTATTAGACACTGGATCGCTGATCGGTCGTCCTGCCTTTTCTGCCAGGATCTGCGTGGTTTGTTCCCCAGCCGGTGTACTGGGAGTTACGTGTCGCCTACAGGAGAACGCAGCCGAACTCGGGGTGTCCGCCAGGTGCCATGAAAAGCTGTAACGGAAAGAACGATGGGTGGTGACGACCAGTTAGTTGTCCGCGTGGTTCACTCGGGAACCTTTCGGTCGGCCGCGAGAGCGAGAGAACAATAAGTCGGAAACCTTTCGGTCGGCCGCGAGAGCGAGAGAAAATATCTCGGGAGCCTTTCAGTCGGCCGCGAGAGCGAATATATCGGGAGCGACTTTCGGCTGAAAGCTCGCTTTACGCTGGACAGTGCATACGACGGTGAGTGGGAGAATGGAGGAGAGTGCAAGAATCAGTCAGCTTCTGCAAACGCCGCTGAACGCACGCCGCCGGTCTAACGCTCATCTATATTTGCATACACACACACATGTACATAATTTTAGTTTAAAGTAAACAGTGAAGAATTATAAGCGTGAATTTATTTGATTTGCGTTTGCTCTTGTTTGGGAACCTCTCCTACAATGACCTCTTGCTAGTTGAACGCTTACAAGAGCACACAACATTACATGGTGGCCCATGAGGGAATCCTGCAAGTGAAAATTTTAAATTCGACAATTAGTTTTGTGTGTAAATAGATTCCGTTAGATCGCGGGCGCATTAAGTTTGCAAGTCGGCTCGGCGAATTGCCTGAAAAGAGGGCTGCGATACATAAGCGCAGCGACGGCAGTTTTCGCAATTTTAGAGGCGATCTTTTTTGCTTGCTCCCGGCGAGACGAAACACGGAAGAGGAAAACGGTGATACATAGGCGCCGCAGCTGCAGGTCGTGGAACTTTCGAGGACCTCTTTTCTGTTTTGGCTGCTTCTTGTGGGTGGAATCTTGTGCGAAAACGGAGTAAGTGGACAAGACGTGTGCGAGACAAGAATTTATTGAATTTCTCATTACATGATTATTTTGGGTGGTGAGTTGTGCCAAGTTTGGTTATTTTACACTCGTCAGCATGAAAACCGATTCGGAGGCTCCGACTTTGGAGCAATTAGTTAATTTGCAGTCAAATCGTTACCAATCCTTTAGATCGATTTTACAGAATTTTAAGAAGCGCCATCGCTGAGGACTTGGACAAACTTGTATCCGAGATTTCCACGGAGCCGCCACCAACAGGCGTCGGCGCCGATCCGGAAGTGCGGCTGAACATGCCTCAGATGTCAGTTCCCAGATTTTCCGGTGAGTGTGTGAGTTGGCCAGGCTATTATGACGCATTCACCAGCCTAATTCACAACAACAACAATTTGAGTGATGTACAACGTTTGCACTTTCTGAAGGAGTCGTTGTCAGTAGGGCGCGATAATGACATTCGACAAATGCAGCTTACGGAGTCGAATTACACTGTGGCTTGGGGAATGATGATTAAACGGTATATTAATCCTCAGCTCGTTTTTTCTCACCACATGAACGCTATCTACGCGCTGCTAGGCTGCAAAAAGATAGCTCCGAATCAATTAGATCGATGTTAAGCACGGTTGGCTGCATTCCGCCGTGTTCAAGCCTTGGACGGGGAATCGCAGCACTGCCTGGCGCATTACGTAGCACCGAGGCTGCCCACCCGAGGCTACCGAGGCTACCGACCCGAGCAAACGAGTGCGAAAGCATAATGCACAGGAGCGCTTAAGACGCCCGGCTAGCGCCTCTTACCACTGTGGCGGCGACCATATCCTGCGTCGGTGCACAACCTATCTGGCGTTGGACTGCTACAAGAGAAAGGATATCGTGAGCAGGGCAAAATGATGTCTTAATTGTTTGAGAAAGTCGCACGCGCTTTCGCGCTGCAGCAGCAATAAGAGCTGCCAAGTTTGCGGCCAGCTTCATCACACGCTATTGCTTTTCCCAGTAACGGCTCATAATCAATCATCGAGCCAAGCTCCGCTGTCGGTCCGGCCGTCCACGCCGCACCATAGCGCACCCGCAGCTGTGGGGAATATATCCCAACAAGGCCTGCAGTCGACCCCAGAAGAGGACCCAAACGCATCCTACAGATGCTATTCGGCGACTTCGTCGAGTGTCTTTTCGAGGAATGTGCTTCTCGCCACTGCTCGTATCGTTGTGCGAAACCCAGTTAACGGGCTACGACCAGTCATTAATGCGCTAATTGATTAACGATCTGAGGCAACCATAGTATCGGAGCATGTCGTACAGTCCCTGCACCTGAAGCGGTCTGGCACCCGAGCATCTATTTTTGGGGTCGACCCCGGGGGTGGGCGTCGTTGCAAGTACACAGTCATTTTCGAAATCTGTAGCATTATTAACTCATATTTTTCTTTAGAGGTTGATGCAGCATACGTTCTCAATTCAGTTACTTCCTGCCTGCCGAGTCTTAGCTTTACGCTGCAACGTTGGGATCATATTGGGCTCTCGCTGGCACTGCTACTCCCGTTCGAAGCGAGTCGATCTCAATCTGAGTGGACATGTTGGCGCAAATCATGTTGCCAGAGACCAGGATCGGTTTTCCCGGTGAGCCTATAGCTCAAAATACGCATTTCGGATGGATCCTGTCTGGACGTGCGGAAGGAATGAGGTAATCAAGCCAGGTGCGTTGCCATCGCGTGCTTTTGGACACCGAGGCATTGCTGAAGCGCTTCTGTGAGGTCGAGTCAGTTCCAGACCGCCCTACAGCATCGGAGGGGGACCTCTGGTGCGAGTCCTTTTTTCAGAAGACTCACGTGAGTCGAGCGGATGGCCGCTACGTAGTGCGGCTTCCCTTTAAAACCTATTTGGATCCAGCCATGGTCTTAGGAAGATCTCATCAAATGGAGCTTAATCGGTTTCTACAATTGGAATGGCGTCTATCTAGCCATCCAGAACGGTGGAAGAGATATGTAGACGAGATCGAAGAATTTAGAATTTACTTAGCGCTCGAGCAAATAGCGCCGGCGGTGGCCAGTGAAAGCAGTTCAGTAAGGGATGTTTCCACCAATAGGCATGTAGCCTCTTGTGTGCTCAGACGACCAAAAGCGAATCGTATTCGATGCCTCCTCCAGGACTAGCAACGGAAGATCATTAAACGACATTCTTTGGACTGGGCTCACCCTTCAGAACGACATATCGGCAGTCATGCTCAATTGGCGGAAATACCGCTTCGTTTTCGCGGCGGATATACAGAAAATGTACCGTTGCATTGATGTGCACCCAGAAAATGCCCAGTATCAGCGGATTTTATGGCGGGCGGCGGATGGATCCATTAACGTTTGCATGGAGTTGCGGAAATGGTCCAGCAACGAAGCAAGTATTTTGCTCTCGACAGAGCATCAGTGCAGTCGGACACCACTAATCTGGGACACTACGGGTCCTATCAAGGCGCTAGGAATGTATTGACTCCCAAATAAGGACTGCTTCAAATATTAGGTCAAGTTTGAGATGCCAGCTAATTTCACCAAAAGGATAATCCTGTCGAGCATAGCAAGGCTGTTTGACCCGTTGGGTCTTATCGCGCCAGTCATCATCTCGGGAAAATTAATTCTCAAAGAGGTAACCATGGCCAAGAAGACACTTGCTGATGGATCTCGGACTGCTCTGGATTGGGACGATGAGGTTCCTAAGGCTCTGGCGGGACGGTGGCGGTTGTTTCGATACGGCATGCTTAGGATCAACGAAATAAGCATACATCGATGGATTCATTATGCTCCGGGATCTCTAGTTTCGGCTCAGCTGCACGCGTTTTGTGACGGGTCTTCGACTTCTTATGCAGCTACAATTTATCTAAGGCTCGAGCACGAAGACAAGACGTGCTACGCCTCGCTGTTGGCCACAATATCAAAGGCTACTCTCACGAAGCCCTTAACCATACCTAGAACGGAGCTGAGTGGGGCGGTACTAGCCGTCAAGTTGGTGAAATGGCTAACCACGGTCAATGACATTCCAATCCAAACGTTCTACTGGACGGATGCGACAATTCTACTGCATTGGCTACAAGGAGACGTCAATAGATGGAAGACTTTCGTCGCTAACAGGATCGCCTTCATTTTGGATCATTCCTCCCCATCGCAATGAAGACATGTGGGTACGAGTGAGAATCCCGCAGACTGTGTGACAAGAGGCTTATGTCCGGGTGAGCTTAAGGGCTTCGACTTGTGGTGGCGAGGCCCGGAGTTGCTAGCACGCAGTCAAGGTGACAGGCCTTCGACGGAAATCGGACAGGTCGACATGAATGATGCCGTGTTGGAGGCAAAGGCGGACAAGATGCGTGTTTACCACGCAGTCCAACTGCCATCGTTGGTTGAGAGATTTTCGAGTTTCAGCCAGGCTGTTCGAGTCATAGCATACATAATGCGGTTCAAAGCCAATACTATCGAGAAAGACGGGAGGTGCACCGGCCCCCTAAGCCTGGAAGAGCTTGACCATGCCCTTTTCGCTATCGCATGCGCTTTTCGCTATGCGCATTGTCCAAGGGGAATCTTTCGCACCTGAACTGTCTGCTGTAAGAAATTCTAAACGGCTGCCCTCCAGAAGCAAGCTCTCGAGCTTTTCACCGATCTTGGTAGAAGGCATATTGCGAGAAAGGGGGCGGTTTCGCCATTCGGGGCTATCACATGATCGGCGTCATCCAATATTTCTTCCAAGTTCTTATCACTTTACACAGCTAGTAATACGGAACTGTCACGCCTTGACCCTACATGGAGGTGCGCAGCTGACATTGGCACACACTCGCCAGCGGTTCTGGATACTGACAGGAAGACAAGCAGTCAGAGCAGTTGTGCTGAGATGTGTGAGGTGTTTTCGGAACAGGCCAATCACTTCGACACAGCTCATGGGAGATTTGGCGCTTCACCGAGTGAACCCCCCTAGTAGACCGTTTCTGTAGTTGACTACACCGGCGCTATAGAGCAGAAGGCAGCGCGTTTGCGAGAAACTAGCTACTACAAAGGTTACATCGCCGTTTTCATTTGTCTTGCAACAAAGGCGGTGAACCTGGAGACGGTGACGAGCCTCACCACGGATCATTTTCTACTAGCTCTGGACAGGTTGACCGGTCGGCGAGGGATAGTTCGACATCTCTACAGTGACAACGGAACCAACTTTGTCGGCGCCGACAACTTAATGAAGGCGTTCTACGGCAAACTTCAGGCGGATTACGAGAAGCTCATAGCCCCAAAGATTGCTGCACAGCGGACCACCTGGCACTTTAATCCTCCACAGTTGCCCAATTTCGGCGGTTTGTGGGAGGCTGGTGTGAAGTCGGTGAAGTATCACCTCAAGAGGATTATCGCAGATCGACAGCTCACCTACGAGGAGTTGTCCACGGTGCTCATAAGCATAGAGGCGTGCCTCAACGCTCGGCCGCTGTGCCCTCTCTCAGCTGATGCAGACGACCTGGAGGTGCTCATGCAGGCTCATTTTTTAATTGGGGACTCTGTGCTGGCGCCTCCGGAATATCGCCCACAGGCCAAGTCCTTCGTGGAGCAGTTTCTTATCCAGCAGTTTATGATACGCCATTTCTGGAAGGCTTGGAGTCGAGACGGCCGGTCATCTCCAGCAGAGGCCCAAGTGGTGTCAGGAGGCTGAGGGTTTTCAGCTCAACGACCTTGTCATAATCAAGGATGACCGATTTCCGCCGTCCCAATGGCTGCTAGGACGGGTCATCAAGTTGCACCCAGGGACGAATGCGTTAGTCAGGGTGGTAAAGCGACAAAACAAGGTCATTTGAAACGATCAGTGTCGAAAATGTGTCCACTGCCAATCCGTTCTTAGTCGCTCTCACTTACACACCCCAAACATAACGAAATTTTCTTGCGCACATTTCTTGTTTCATTTCTCCATGCTAGATTCAACCCCACCAGCACCAGGATGGATCGGACAAGCGGGATGTTTCATGCTTGGTCTAGCATTGGCATGCCGCCCGCCTGTTCAGTTATGTCGCTTGGCCCATTGTACGGGAGAGCGACGTTCGGCTGAAAGTTCGCTCGACGCTGAACAGTGGAATAATGGAGGAGAGTGCAAGAATCAGTCCCCTTCTGCAAACGCCGCTGAACGCACGCCGCCGGTCTAACGCTTATCTATATTTGAAGAAAACAGTGAAGAATTATAAGCGTGAATTTATTTGATTTGTGTTTGCTCTTGTTTGGGAACCTCTCCTGCAATGACCTCTTGCTAGTTGAACGCTTACAAGGGGACACAACTTTACATCTCGTGTCCTGTGGCCAGGTCCTGAATACTTCGCGGCGGTTCAAGGCGGCACTGGCGACACTTCGTTTTCTCGGATAAAATCGCATCCGTACTCCTTGAAAGTCGCAGCTAGAGTTTTTTCAGCTGCTCTCTACTGCCTGGCCGGGACTCAATTATCGAGCTTGAGGCTGCCGCTTTTCGCTGTTCCGCTCTTTGTCGGTGGCTGTGCGAAGTGGCTCTCTGCTGCTCGGAGTGGAAAGTCGGAACTTATGACGAAGACCCTGTCATCTTCGCTTCTGGGTGCTGGCGAGGATTCGCCCTCCGCCGTCGGAACAAATGCCTCGGTGGCATCGCTGTCGATGCTGTCATCCGGGACCAATCGTCCGTCAGATTCTGTCTAGGCGCGTATGGGGCCGTGTGCTGCAGGTCCATGCCCAGAGACTTGCAGAAGTTCTGGAAAGATCGGCCTGTGAACTGAGTACCGATGTCGCAGACGAAGGTTCTTGGCACGTTAAATCGGCTCAGGATCCGCTCTCTAAAAGCTCGCTTAAGCTGAGTCCCCGTTGCTTTTTTAAGTGGGATCAACTCCACACACTTGATGAAGACATCCAGAAACACCAAGAGTATCGTGTTGCCCTGCTTCGACCGTGGAAGCGGTCCGACAGGTCCTCTGTGCAGAGGACGTGGAATGGCTCCTCGACCTGCCGAGTGAACATTTTTCTCGCAGGCTTCTCCTAGCTGGCCTTGTTCCTCTGGCAGCTGGGACAGGTGCGGACGTAACGAGCGACTTCGCGAAATAGTTTAGGCCTGTTACTGTGCTGGTTTCCGGACTTCCAGATGTCCGGCCGTAGGGTGGTCGTTGCATTCCTCGAGGAATCGCTGGCATTGGTCTGACCCGACGCACAGCTTCCATGGCGTGTACTCCTCCTCCTCGGGCCGTCATCCGATGCGTCGGTATAGCTGGCCATTCTCTTCTCTGTACCTGTATTTTCTGCGCGGTAGGCAGCGGTTGGTAAGAAAGGGCGTCGGCCACAAGGTTCTGGGCCCCTTTCCGGTAATGGATGTCATATTGATATTGCTGCAGCTCGAATGCTCATCGGGCAACTCTGCCAGTCGGGCTGTCAATCGAGTTCAGCCATTTTAGTGACTGATGATCGGTGACGACGTTGAACCGATATCCCCCGATGTAGCACCGCATCTTTCTGATTGACCAAACGATGGCAAAGCACTTCTTCTCCGTCACCGAGTAGTTTCTCTCGGCCGAGTTAAGCCGACGGCTAGCGTAGGCTATCACCCTCTCTTTTCCATAGAGCGTCTGTGTTAATACGGCTTCTATGCCGAGCTCGATGGCATCCGTCTGGAGCACGAACTTCTCGCCGAAGTCCGGGCAAGCCAAGATGGCTGCTTTCGTCAGAAGCATTTTCAACTCCTGAAATGCGCGATCCTGCCTCTGGGTCCATTCCCACTTATGGCCCTTCTTCAGTAGCGACGTCATGGGCTCCACAACATCGACGAAGTTGGGGACGAAACGGCGGCACCAGGACGAGATGTCCAGGCACCTCCGGAGTTCCTTCAGGCACGTCGGTGGCTTGTCCGGTTCCGTGTGAATTCCGGCTTCGCTGATGATGTGCCCTATGTACAGGATGCGACACTGGAAGAAATGGAATTTTCCCTGATTCAGGCGCAAGTTCGCCCGCCCCAGGCGTCGGAATACTTCTCGCAGTTTGGCCACATGCTCCTCCACTGTTGTCCCTATGACGATGATGTCATCTAGGTACGCGAACGCATGCAGCTCTACGTCGGGTCCGATGACCGTGTCCAGGTCGCGCTGGAATGTGGCCGGCATCACCCACGGCCGGGACGGTAAACGCCGTACACTCCGGGGCTACTGGTACCTGCCAGTACCCGTATTTGAGGTCCAGCGTCGAGATGAACCTCGCGTTTCATAGGCGTTCCAAAATCTTATGGATTCTGGGCAGCGGGTGGGCGTCTGGTATTGAATTTTCGTTGAGCTGACGATAATCCACGCACATACGTACATCGCCATTCCTTTCGCTGCCACGTCGATTGGTGCACTGTGGGGGCTCTTCGAGGGTTCGATTCGCCCGTCTCGCAGAAGCTCGTTGACCTGCCCGTCGATTATAGCCCTCATGGCCGGGTTCCTAGGGGAATACCTCTGCTTCAGGGGCCTGCCGTTACGCATGAATATTCGGTGCACGGCTATGTTAGATACTCCAGAGTGGGTATAAAATTTCGCTAGTTTCCGGTCCAGGAACTCTTGGATCCATGGCGCGGGGTAGGCGGTGGTCTCAGACTCCTCCGGTTCGAAAGAATCGTGGCTTTCGACGATACGGTCGATCGTGTCGATGGTCCCGCGGAGAGGTGGGCTCTGCCCCGGCGGTTGCTCGATCTGATCCTAGAAGCGGACCCGTCTCCTGGAGGTACGGAAGGGATTCCGTTGCTCGGCTGTGGCATCAGCCCCGCACAAGACGTGGGTCCAATTCGACCGAGGGGTCGCGCTATCTTCGCTGCTGGTCGGCTCCGAGCCGGCCGTATTCTGTCGGGTCTCGGGTGCTATGCGGCCCGGCTGGGTGCGATGTGTTAATGCTGGCGGCTCTTGGCGGGCAGAGCGTGGCTCGGCGATGGGCTCCGGGTCTTTGGCGGCTGGTCATGAGAGGTGGGTCGCTGGTTGACCTCAACTGGAATTCTGGCCCTGGCCGGAGTGGTCTGTGTCCGGGTCTGTCCGCCACACTGCAAGGTGGCACCTATCCCGCATTAAAATCCATCCCCAGGAGTATGTCGTCCAGGGCGTCCGACATTACCAGTAGAATTGTGGGTGTCCATGAACTTCCCAGGTAGATGTTCGAAGCTAGGACCCGGGTGAGGTCCCGGCATGTCCTGTCGGCGAGTTTGACTTGGGTCCGGACGTCCCTTGAATTCCTCCCGTTATCCAGCTCTCGGGTTAGATCCTCGACCCTCCATAGTGATGGCGGCGCGGATTCGTCCATGGTGCGGGTGGAGGGTGCCTCCTTTTGATTGCGCGGGTTGAGCGGGTTCCTCGGATGGTTCCCGGTCATACGAGGCCCGTCCCAGTTTCCCAAATCGACCGTCCTTAACTATCGTTGCCCGCAATACCAGCTGAATAGGACGGTGTGGTTCCGACACTCGTGGCGGAATGTCCTAGTTGGCCGCAGTTCCGGCATGCGTCGCGAACATTGATTTCCACTGCGATCTGGCCCGCGAATGCGGTCCGGTTGAGGGGCCATTAAGGTTCCCAGGTGAGAGGGCCGGGGGGCCGTCGAGTGGGCATCCTGTTCATGTTTGAACCGTAGCTGGCTTTTCTGGTCCGTTGTTGGCTCGGAAAACGGCATTCCGGTGTTCGTCCATCTCGGCTGCGCGTCTCCTCGTAATTGACCACTAGGTGGGTCAACTCCGCCAGCGTGCGGAAGTCCTGCCTCCGGGTGAACAGCTGATATTCTGGCAGCATGTTCTCGTAGATCCTGGCGAGCTCGCGGTCCGGCGAAAATCCGGCCCGGCGCATCTGTAATCGGATGTGGATCAGATACTCCTTGAAGGGCTCGTTGGGCTTCTGGAAATGAGTCCTGATCTCGTCCTCTAATCGCTAGTAACAGCGCGGTGGCAGGAAAAAATCCAGGGATTCGCGGCGAACTTCGACTGAGCTGGCTTCCTGGAGTCCGCTGGTCCGGAACCAACTCTCGACCAGTTAAGAGCACTATCAAGGCCTGGGCCAGATACTTCCGATCGATCCGGTAGGTAACGGCTCGCTCCTCTATGTGTTCGATGAATCCCAGTGGGTCGGTTGTCCCGTCGAATGAGAGGCCCCACTTGGTCATCTTGCCCGTCAAGACTGGAACCAGGTTCGTCGAATCGTGGTGAGTTGCGGCGCGTGGGGGTTCCTCGGTCTTCGTGGCCTGGCGCCGTCCTCCTACCGGGGAAGTACTACGCGTAAGCTGAAGAGTGGGTATGGTTAGTGGCACGGACGGGGAAACTCCCGGTGAACCGGCGCAGGGCTCGCTATCTAGTGACGAGAGCATTTTAGTGTCCCCAGTGGGTGCATTCCCAAACCTTTGCTCTAGTTCCTCGGGTCGAAACCGGGTCTCATCGGAATTTTCTGGATGACTGGCAAAGGCGATGAGCCGAGCACGCTGCTCGTCCACCGTGACGCTCTGATCGAGGCCGAACCCTCCAAGAATGTCCTTCACCCCAGCTTTTTCCGGCAGCTTATCCAGGTAACTCCCATGGTTTACCGGGTACGTGACTATACGCGAGGTACGACGAAAGCCACGGTTTCTCGATGCCAACAAAAAATTGCGGAGCAGTGCCGCGGTATGGACCGAAAGATCTGAGATTCTGTACCTCAGGACTCGTGTGCACGGGCTCTCGGAGTGGGACCTCGCAGGATCCGTTGGGTTTCCCCTGGATAGGTGACTCCAGGATCTCGCAGGATCCTAGGGGTCTGAGTCCCTTTTTTTCTTGTATTGTATGTTTTCCTAATTAGTTCATAGTATTTTTTCTTATGATGTGACTTATTTATTTCATTTGTTTAATCCTTGCAGTTTATTTTATTTTAATAATCCTTGTATTTATTTTTATTTTTTTTAATGTAGTTTATTTTTTTGTTTTTTGTTTAATCCTTGTAGGTTATTTTATAATTTTAATCCTTGTAATCCTTGTAAACCTGGAGATATGGGCGGGCGACGTGACTGAGAAGGCTGACTGCGCTGCCACTCCGGCGTTGACGCGGGCAGCTGAGCCGATTATTCGATTCGGTTTTATTTTTTGATTCGGTTCAGCTGGGCGCCGTATGTATATGGAAAGTTTTCTTGCATATTCCCTTGTCGTTTCCTGCTTCGTTGTTTTGTCTGGCGACGGTACGACGCGACATATGCAGTGAGAAAAATATGTCCACAAGAGATTCGCCCTAACCATTATATGTTACCTATTTTCTGCTTCTAAAAACAGATTATTTTCGGCCAGTGGGGCTTTAATTCACTGAAATAAAGATGTCCTGTATGTCCTGGCCGGTCCCTGCTCGGGCGCCATCTATTAGAATGTTTATGGGGCCTGGGTGAGATCTTTGCGACCCAGAGTTCTCCTATAGAAATATTTAGAATTTTATTATGAGACCTTGGAAATGAGCGAAAATAGTTGGCGTGGCCACGCGAAGCTAGTGCTGCAAGCCCCACCATCAGATCCGCTTGTGAGCGAGCGAGAGGGAGCAGTCAGATATAGTGGGCCCCGCAAAGCTCAGACGGCCGGTCAAACGGCGGCTCGTGGGTGCGAGAGAGAAAGGAAAACATGATTGCTGGTCTTCAGGTTTATTTGTCAATGGCTCCTAGCTACGAGTCTATACGGGCTGTCCCTGACTATGCCCTACGCCGTACTCCAGACTTCTTCCTGACTTGGCCCTCGGCCAACTCACCCCTACTGTTGTCGCGCGTCCGGTGTATCCGTGCCGTTAGCGGCACCGCTACGATCCTGTTCGCTGTTGCTGGGCCTGGACACATGTCCTGCGGCCAGGTCCTGAATACTTTACAGCGGTTCAAGGCGGCACTGGCGACACTTGTCGTTTTCTCGGATTAAATCGCGTCCGTACTCCTTGAAAGTCGCAGCTAGAGTTTTTGCAGATGCTCTCTGCTGCCTGACCGTGACCGGCAGCGCTGCACTTGATCTGCAGCATAGCTTGGCCCTTTCAGCGTCTTCCCTCTCCCTCCGGCTGCAGTGTAAGCTCTCTGCTGCCGGCCCTCTGCTGATAACGAGCTTGAGGCTGCCACTTTTCGCTGTTCCGCCTTCTCTTCCTCGTCGTTGGTGGTCTCGCTTGCCCCTTTGTCGGTAGCTGTGAGAAGTGGCTCTCTGCTGCTCGAAAGGGGCGCTTGCCGATCGCATGCCATGGCCGGCGATACTTTGTGTTCTGCTCTTATGTACTCTCCGGCTGCAGGTGGCCCGAATTGACTCCTCTTGCCTTCCACTGCCTTGCTGCTGCTGCGCGGCCGATCTTCGCTGATGCTCTTTTGGCGATTTTCACCCACCCCGTTTAACATATTCTTAGCTTTAAGTTTATATCTAATTATTTTAATATAGCCCTTCGTGGGCGGAAATGATAACAAACGGCTTCTTGCCGGTGTGTTTATATGTGTGTGTGGCTTCGTGCCGGTGTGTTTTTTTTTTTNTTTTTTTTTTTTTTTTTTTTTGTTTAAATCATTTATTAGAGACATATATTTATAAAAAGGGGAATAGAGGGTTAGGGATTAATTAGGGTGAAGACGGTGTGCTCGCGCGGAGCGGCCCCAAAGCAATGCTTCTCGGGGGCCATGTCCCACCCTAAGTGGCTACTTGGTTACGGATCCGCTCCTCCGACCTAAGTGTGGTCATAATAAAAGCGTCGAAGGGAGACACTGCCTGCCAGTTGTCCTCGCTCGTCAGCATCAGCGGCACCAGGTTCTCCACGGTGATGATGGAGGACATCTTGGCTTTCAATTTTGTCCGCTCCCTGATGATCCTCGCGCACCAGAAGATTATGTGCTTAGCAGACTCTTTCCCATCTCCGGGGCAGCAGGTACACGTGCCTTACGCCTTGTGAACGAAGCGCTGTAGGTAGCTCCTGAAGCATCAGTGTCCGCTGAGGACCTGCTTGAGGTAAGAGTTCACCTGCCCGTGACTCCTCTTCATCCAGCTGTCAGTCGATGCGTCCATCTACCCAACAGGTCCAACGGGGGCGTCCCAGCAATGACTAGCGCTGCCTGATCGGACACCTGAATGCGCAGCAGATGCGTAGCGCCGCGAGGGGATGGGCTGCATTCAGGCTGCGACTGTACGCCGGTATTGCCATCGCGTGGCTCCAGATAAGCGCAGCGTGGAGCATGGTGGCACTTGCTACGCCGGACAGCACGAGCCGGGTCGCCTCTCTGGAACTCCTATGGTTCAACATGAGCCTATTGACTGCGCTTACCGAGATGATGGCCTTGGATGGCCCAGGTTCCTAATGGCCCTGGACGATCTGATTACGGTGTCGCCCACCCGAATGGTCGCTACCTCCACCCTTTTTCTGCTGCTTACCAGAACAGCTTCAGCTTTCTGGGTCTCCAACCCCACGCTAGACAGCCACTCGCTAATATGGCTGATACTCCTGTTGCATGTGTCCTCAGCACCGGCCAGCTCTTTGTCGACTACGACTACCGCAATATCGTCCGCAAATCCCACCATCTCGCTCCGGCCCGGAAGCGGGAGCGGCAGGACGCCTTCATACATGGCATTCCACAGCAACGGCGCCTGGACCGATCCTTGCGGCACTCCGCAAGATTGCTCCTTCGATCTTGCCCCGCTGTCGGATTTATAGTTCAGGACTGTGCCAGGGAAGGAGCCTTCTCTCAGGCACTGGCTAATAAGCTCCGCGAATATGTCCGGGCGTATTGCCAGTATCACTCGCAGCGCTGCTGCCAGGATCTCGGACTTCAATTCGGGAAAACCCCTTCCAGGGAGTGAGGCGTAGCCTCGAGTGTAGAGACTGGATCGTCAGCCGCTGGGAAGAGGTGCCCGACAATTCCGTCGATGCTAGCCGCGTTATGAGGAGCATCCCGTTTTGTCCCATGGACTCTTTTCACTATGATCCTGTAGGCGTTTCCCCAGGGATCTTGGTCTGCGGAATCGCAGAGTTCCAAGAAGCACTTGGTTTTACTGTCCCTAATAGCCACCTTCAGTGCTTTACTGCACCGCTGGAACTCGGCCCTCCTCTCCGTATGGGCACTCGTGCTGTATGAGCGTTGGTAACGGCGCCTCGCCTTATTGCACACTCTCCACCAGTAAACCGGCTCCCTGTGCCAAGTGTGGCCCCGCTTGGGTAGCATGCAGTCGTCACAAGAGGCCTGGAGATGGCTCATGACCGACTCCGCCATCTGCTTCGCGCTGGCAGTAGCCACTAGCCTCCACAGACCGGCTGGGAAAGCCTGTAAATCCAGGGATTCGGGTCTGTAACCCTTGCGAGTTGAGGGGGCTGGGGTGACGGGTCGCGCGAGTTAATATATGTAACGTCGTGTTCGAGTGAATAAGTGTACCAAAGATGTACCAGATTCAAATAAAATCAACCGCAGTTGTTTATGGTTTGAAAGTCAAAATCAGAGTGTTTTATTATAAGGTTCGGTGGCTTCGCTAAGGCTCGGCCCATACCCTAAGAAATGCTGTGTAAGCATTTCTGTACAAAGGCTTGTATTTTTATATGTGTGTAGTCGTCTGTATGTCGACATGCTAAAAGCAATGCTCTATATTTCCAGCTTAGTCAGGCCGGATGTCGATGTGCCGACTAGCTGGATTTCGTAGTGCCGGTGGAGCGGGGGGCACTGCCGGTAACTCCTCCCCCCTCAGATTGGAGCGACGGTCGTAAGGAAGGGATAGTCGCCGTGACAGCAGGTGAAGCAGTTGGGTGTGGGGTCCAGATGACGACTTTGAGTTTTTCTTCCACTAGGTGATGATCAGGGTGAGTGCCAACAAGCCCATGGTACTGTATATAAATGTTGCATGTTTTTGTGTGATCTGTTTAGTGAAAGTAATTTTGTTTCCCAGGCCGATGTTTCGTAGGTGTAATCCGTGTAGGGTTATGGTTTGGGTTTTGCGATTAATTGGTACATCTTTAAGCGTAGGTAGAAATATTTCTAAGTCTTCCGTTCTTGTGGTCTCCGTGCTCTCGTAAGTGATATCGTTAATTGTGATCATACAGTTTTTATGTGTTATGATCAATGAACCTCGTAAGGTGATGTTGATCCCACAAGTAGTGTTCATGGGTATGTCTTTTGCATTAAATATAAAGATGTGTCCTTCTTCTGGTTCGAAAACATCCGTAGTATTGTCGGTCTCGTATACGTTACAAGCTTGTGGTATTTCTTTGTTTAGTTAATTGTTTAGACATTTATTTGGGATGGAGGTTGTGTGTACATTTCTTGACTTCCCACAGAACATTATTGTATCTATCGTTGGGCATTTTGTTTCAATTTCCTTAGTAGACTTCCTGTTATGAGCCACGAAGTTTGGTGTTTTGACGAATTGGTTACTTTTGTTAGGTAGAGGTATAACTCTAAAAAAGTTATATTTTTCTTCCTCCAAGACCGGAATCTTAATATTAAATATAATGTGTTTTTCGTGTACAATGGTTTGTAACTGGACAATAGAGAATATGTCTACTATTAAATTTAGGTGTATATTTTGTTCTGAGAAGGTGTTTTTAATTTTCCCAATTCGTTTTTGTCAAGTATAAATCCAGGGACGATATTCGCCCTTGCGAACGCCAAACTTTCTTAATATTGTCGATGAAGTTATTTAAGATGTCTATCTTAAAGGATATTCTATTTATGTACTGTAAAGTTCTCAAATTATTATGTTCGTCATCTATTTCTTTATAAATTGTATTTTGAACGTTGTTGAAAATTATTTTATATTCTGTTGCTATTTGTTAATATGGTCCGTTACATTCGTGAAGCTGATTAATATTTCGCGATTTATGTCATTCTGACTCCTAGATTCTGTACTGAATTTGTTTTGATTTATTTCGATAAAGTTTAGTCTCTTAAAAATTTCTTCTGCATTTGTTTGATCCTGATGCCTGAGATTCCTTTTATAATCGAACCTAGGCCGTTTATTATGCCTCTTCTGGCTCAATTATGTGGCATAATATTACTTAATTTGGCCTGAAGGTTGTTAAATTTTTTTTAAGGATGTCTATCGACGGGTTTAGAGTTGGGTCTATGGCTGTGTTCTGTATTGTATCTCCTATTAGCAGTGTGCAGTTATGGTATCTCTCGATATTAATGACGTGTGTGATTGATTAATGATGGTGGTGGATGTTTCGTATTGGCTCTTCGTCTTTTGCGTCTTTAAGTAGGGTGTGTGTTTTCATTGAATGAGATATATAAAAGTTTTCAGCTTGGAATTTAAAAAATTTAGAGGGGTTCTCCAGGTTGAATATTTGGTCCTGATCTGACTCGTTGACTATTTCTAATAATCCTGAATTATTTTGTGCAGTATATAAGCCTCCAGTAATGGATATGTTATCCAGAATTTTTGTAGTTGGACAAATGAATTTTGTACTTCTACATTTACTGGTAAACGGACTTTGGCGTGAGGTGGAATCGTATGTGTTTCGTTAGTGGGATTACTTTGAAGAGAAATTTTTATTTCTGTGAACGGAGTTTCTAATAGGTGGTACACGAGGTTAATTTTTGCTTTATGTTTCGTTAGGAAATCTATTCCGAGTAGACCATTAAAGTAGGGATGAAACTTGAATAGTAAAAATCGAGAACTTCCAGTTTCTGCGAATTCTTTAAATGTGGGTACATTTGAAAAATGTGTAATATTGAATTCATTAAGTAATGTTTTTACTTGAGTGTCACTGTTTAATTTGTTCTGAGCTGAAATGTCTATGAAGGAGTAGGTGGAGTATCAATCAGAAATTTTAGGATGTGTTTCGAGTCAATGGGTGAAGCTATTTCTATGAATGCTAGGGATGAGCCGTGTGTTCGCCTACTTAAGTATCCGGTTGGCGTTTCGAGGCTTCAACTTGAAAATTTGTGGCATCTTCCACGTTGCATAAATATGAAGATGATGATGTGTCCTGTCTGTTATTGAATGGGTTATTACGATTTATGTTTGGATTGTTGGTGTTTGAATTGTTCCGGTGATTGGGATTGTCCCTATTATTATTGTCTCTGTTGTTATTACGGTATCGGTTGTCATAACAGTTGTTAGTGTCTCTGTAATTTTTGTCCCTATTATTATTGTCGCGGCTGTTATTACTATATTGATTATCGTAGCGATTGTTTCTGGAATTATTGTCATAGCGTTTAGAATTGGACATATCCCAATCATATGAGTTATCGCGTTGTTTGTAGTTAGTTTGAGAAAGGAAAGCTTGTTCCGTCTTACAAATCTGGTAACCTTTGTGCAAAATGGTTGGTTTCCGGGATCGGACGACTGACCTAAGGCCCATGAAAAAAGCGTTCAAACAGATTTTGTCATACAGTTCTTCACTACTTGAAGTCACGTCTTCGGATGAATCGTGATTGTTGGTTATGGACAATAGTTGAAACCCGAGTCCAGCTATTCCGAAATACAGTTGTCCTACTGAAGAGTTTGGTGGGAATGTTTGTATATCTCTTACCAACATAGCTACCGTCTTTTTGGGTACAAAGGTATTGCGAAGGTTGTTCTTGATATAGTCCCACTCTAATTTTTTTTTTTAGCCAAGGTAAGTGCTTCGTTAGCTTTTCGTTTAATTTTGTTCCTGATCGCTCTCATAAGGAATAGTCCATAAAAAGCGTGATGATTTCTTCGACGCTATCTATAAATTGTTATAAATTAGCTGGTATTCCCTCGTAATCGGATAATTGGTCGATAAAGGCGAAAATATCGGTTGGTTTAAGAGTGGTCGAGAGAGTAGTATATGTGGTAATGGTCGGGGCCAAAGATGCGGTGCTGAAGGGTAGTGGGGGTCTGGATAAGGATGGTGGTGTTTCCATGTTGTTCGAGGTTGCTGTAGTTGGCCCTACCTCGTCTACAGATGCTGCACTACTGTAACTTCTGAGTCCTAGTCTAGCTCTAACTTTGCTTGAAATATTCTTCTGCGGCATTTATGGATGTGATTTTCGATAAGGTGTACAGAACGTGTTTGTGATAATTGTCTTGAGATTCTCTTATTTATTAATACTATTTATTTTTTTCTTTTTTTTTTTATTTACGTTTGTGTGTATTAAAATTAAGTGTATAGTTTCTTAGAATGTAATATTTGTGTATGTTTAAGAGTAGTTATTGAGCTTCTTAAATTTAATATATGTATGTAGTATTGTTATGGGGTTGTAAAACTCAGTTTCTGCGTTTATCTGTAATATAGTATTATTTAGTATTTGCGATAATAATCTATAAGGTACAAGTGAATATATATATATATATATATATATATGTTTTAGGTGTTGAATAATCGCATGCATCACTTTCGGAATTTTTATATTTAATTTTTAATTTTTTTTTTCGTTAAAATGCACTTTACTTGTATTTAATTATCACATTTTAACATTTGAGGAAACTTGATTGTACAAATATATATTCTTGGTTTTGTAGTAAGTATTCTTTTGTGCATTTTATTCGTGATATCTATGGGAACAACAAGACTGTAAATATTTTATTTTGTTCTGGGAGTTTTGCATTTATTAAAAAAATGTTTATTATATTTTTATATATTTTTATTACTTAATATTCTTTGATCACTGAAGTGGTTTCTTTGCAAAATTTTCCTTTCTCAGGTGCGCTCTCACATATATTTATTCAATTGCTTACATGATTGTATAGATGATTAGGGTGAGTGTAGTAGGCATTTGGAATCCTTTGTTCGCCGTCGGCTGTGCCAGTTAATATATGTAACGTCGTGATCGAGTGGATAAGTGTCCCAAAGATGTACCAGATTCAAATAAAACCAACCGCAGGTGTTTATGGTTTGAAAGTCAAAATCAGAGTGTTTTATTATAAGGTTCGGTGGCTTCGCTAAGGCTCGGCCCATACCCTAAGAAATGCTGTGTAAGCATTTCTGTACAAAGGCTTGTATTTTTATATGTGTGTAGTCGTCTGTATGTCGACATGCTGAGTGCAATGCTCTATATATCCAGCTAAGTCAGGCCGGATGTCGGTGTGCTGACTAGCTGGATTTTGTGGTGCCGGTGGAGTTGGGGGCACTGCCATTAACTCGTGCGCCTGACGTCCAGCTCCGTGAGGATCGCTGCGTGATCGCTGCCAGGGTAAGCCTCGCTCAGGAACCAGGTGCACTGACTTGCCTTGGAGCAGCTCACAAAAGAAAGGTCAACCACCGAGCTCGCCCCTGCTCTGCTAAATGTGGGCTTGACTTCAAACGAAGAAAACGCCTCGAGGCGGCTCTGCCTCTGGCATTGTTGAGTGAGCTGCCCCATTCGACTGCTCATGCGTTGAATTCGACAAGCTTGGAGCTAGGTAGTTTAATTAGTTTAATCCTTGTAGTTTATTTTATTTTAATAATCCTTGTATTTATATTTAATTTTTTAATCCTTGTAGCTTATATTTTTTAATTTTTGTAATCCTTGTAGCATATTTTATTATTTGAATCATTGTAATCCTTGTAAACCTGGAGGTCTGGGCGGGCGACGTAACTGAGAAGGCTGACTGCACTACCACTTCGGCGTTGACGCGGGCAGCTGAGCCGATTATGATTTCTGATTCCTTGCGGTAAAGTTTCCTATTTGATTCGGTTTAGCTGGGCGCCGAATGTATATGAAAAATTTGCATGCATATTCCCTTGTCGATTCCTGCCTCGTTGTTTTGGCTGGCGACTGTACGACGCGATATATGCAGTGAGAAAAATATGTCCGCAAGAGATTCGCCCTAACCATGCAATTTTATTTTCTTTTTATTTATTTTGTTTTCTGCCTCTAAAAAAAAGATTACTTTCGGTCAGTGGAGCTTTAATTCACTGAAATGAAGATGTCCTGTATGTCCTGGTCGGTCCATGCTCGAGCGACATCTATAAGAATGTTTCTGCGGCCTTGGTGAGATCTTAGCGATTTCTATAGAAATATTTATAATTTTTATATGAAACGGCCGAGGACAAGGACGCACGAATGTCTATGACCTTTGAAAGGAAAATAGTTGGCAAAGGTCGATCCAGCAGCCGGTGGCCGCCATCCAGAACCATCCGACCGACCCGTGGCCACGCGAAGCTGGTGGGTAGTGGGCCCCGCAAAGCTCAGACGGCCGGTCAAACGACGGCTCGTGGGTGCGAGCGAGAAAGGAAAACATGATTGCTGACCTTCAGGTTTATTTGTCAATGGCTCCTAGCTACTTGTCTATACGGGATATCCCTGGCTATGCCGGACAGCAGGAGTTGGGTCGCCTGTCTGGGACTCCTATGGTTCAACATGAGCCTATTGACTGCGCTTACCGAGATTATGGCCTTGGATGGCCCAGGTTCCTAATGGCCCTGGACGATCTGATTACGGTGTCGCCCACCCGAATGGTCGCTACCTCCACCCTTTTTCTGCTGCTTACCAGGACAGCTTCAGCTTTCTGGGGCGCCAACCCCACGCTAGACAGCCACTCGCTAATATGGCTGATACTCCTGTTGCATGTGTCCACAGTCCGGTCAGCTCTTTGCAGGTCGGACAGGTCGCCGGCCGCTGCTATGACCCGCTCCAGCATCGTCCGGATAATGTATTCCAACACCTTACCGGCCCCATCGATCAGACAGATCGGTCTATAGGCTGAAGGGTCCTGGGGTGGCTTCCCAGGTTTTAAAAGGAGGACCAGTCGCTGGGCTTTCCTTCTCGAGGGGAAGGAGCCTTCTCTCAGGCACTGGCTAATAAGCTTCGCGAATATGTCCGGGCGGATTGCCAAGGCCGCTTTTAGGGCTCTATTAGGTACGAGGTCGGGGCCTGGGGCTTTTGGCTCCTTCACCCTCAGCGCTGCTGCCAGGATCTCGAACTTAAATACGGGAAAACCCCTTCCAGGGAGTGAGACGTAGCCTCGAGGGTAGAGACTGGATCATCAGCCGCTGAAAAAAGGTGCCCGACAATTCCGTCGATGCTAGCCGCGTCATGAGGAGCACCTCGTTTTGTCCCAAGGACTCTTTTCACTATGATCCTGTAGGCGTTTCCCCAGGGATCTTGGTCTGCGGAATCGCAGAGTTCCAAGAAGCACTTGGTTTTGCTAATAGCCACCTTCAGTGCTTTACTGCACCGCTGGAACTCGGCCCTCCTCTCCGGATGGGCACTAGTGCGGTATGAGCGTTGGTAAAGGCGCCTCGCCTTATTGCACTCTCTCCTGGCCTCTGCAATCGTCTGATTCCACCAGTAAACTGGCTCCCTGTGTGGACTGTGGGCCCGCTTGGGTAGCATGCAGTCGTCACAGGAGGCCTGGAGGTGGCTCATGACCGACTCCGCCATCTGCTCCGCTCTGGCAGTAGCCACTAGCCTCCGCAGACCCTCCGAGATAGCCTGTTTATCCAGGGATTCGGGTCTGTAACCCTTGCATCTTAAATTTTGCTATTTGATTCGGTTTAGCTGGGCGCCGTATGTATATGGAAAATTCTCTTGCATATTCCCTTGTCGATTCCTGCTTCGTTGTTTTGGCTGGCGACTGTACGACGCGCCATATGCAGTGAGAAAAATATGTCCGCAAGAGATTCGCCCTAACCATGCAATTTTACCTATTTTCTGCCTCTAAAAAAAGATTATTTTCGGCCAGTGGGGCTTTAATTCACCATAAAGAAGATGTCCTGTATGTCCTGGCCGGTCCCTGCTCGGGCGCCATCTATAAGAATGTTTCTGGGGCCTGGGTGACCCAGAGTTCCTCTATAGAAATATTTAGAATTTTTTTATGAGACCTTGGAAATGAGCGAAAATAGTTGGCAAAGGTTAGGATCTAATCCCGGAATATGGTCCGCGTGGGTTCGTGGAGCCCGATCTGGAGGCAATAGACACGTGGCCTCGATCTACCCGGCAGCCGGTGGCCCCCATCCAGGTCCATCGCCGTGGCCACGCGAAGCTGGTGCGGCAAGCCCCACCATCAGATCCACGTGTGAG
>VNJS01003094.1:0-29814 GCA_008042575.1 Drosophila watanabei | reverse complement strand
GGATTCAAATTTGATCAATTGGAACATGTTTTAATGTTACCATGTTGAAAAATTATTATATAGAACTTTTAAGTTTTTGGCCGCGGTTGACATTTCTGTAGAAATGCTCATATGTACTTTCATATTCATATTACTTTTACCGTGTTATAATAACAGTTAGCTTTAAGACTGAGCGACTACTTTGCGTAGAAACGGACAGATAATCAGATGGACGAACAGACAGCTAGATCGACTCGCTTGTTGGAGCAGACCAAGAATATATATTATAGGGTCGGAAATGACTCCTGTTCTGCGATGCAATCTTCTGAATAAAATTAAAAGACCCTGCAAGGGTATACGAATTATATTTATACACACATATACACACAAATATTACCATAAAAATGATAAGGTAAGTTATAGGTATAACATGCGATTTAGCGAACCAAAAAATATGTTTTGGTGTATTTTCTTCTGACAATAAATAATCAAACCATATATTAGGAACTAGGAAAAGTTAAAATTATAACTCTCCAAGAGAGAGCCCGTGTTGTCAGGAGATCAGTTTTTTCACATATACTCGTACTGACACTTGACCAGACCGAATTGAATGACAAGCAGTAATTACTCATTGTATGAATAAGCAATGTAATTCGCAAGGTGTATCGCATTGAATTTAATATTCAAAATTTCATAACCTTGCATAAGTTCATATTTAAAAAAAAAAAAAAATAAAAAAATATAAAACACAGTATTGCAATTAAATATTTACATTATAGAAAAACGCCCCAGAAATATTAAATATATATACAATATAAGCATTACAGAAAAGACATCCAATAAAGCTTGTTTCAGTTTCCACTCCTGAAAAAACTACACAGATATTTCCGATAAATCCGTACGTAATCGTATTTCTTTCTGCTAGGTCTCTCTTAACTTCCGAGCAAAACCGCACAGAAACAGAAATACTCAAATGCTCAAGACCACAAATTAATTATATTAAAATACCGTACGATCATGAAAATTGTAAATAATATTTCACTCTCTTATATCTTAGGAACATTATTTTATAACTGAATTGGCTAATGGTAGCATACTCAGTTCGATTCTAGCATTCCATGTTAATGCAAATCAGCCGCCCCTGTTTTAGGTTCCTAACGGAAGGTCAAAACTAAGATTGACAATAAAAGGGTTGCCAGCATAGCAAAACAAGGAAGCATATTATAGTAGACTGTTTATTCATGTAAAAGACAAACATTTTTTGTTTATAACACAAGCTAACATCAGTTTAAAACAGTACAAAACTTTATGCGAAGGGAACCTTTTCCTTGAACTCGGAAACTCTTTTTATACCCTTGAAGGGTATTATAACTTCAGTCAGAAGTTTGCAACGCAGTGAAGGAAGCATTTCCGACCCTATAAAGTATATTCTTGGTCAGCATCAACTGCAGAGTCGGTCTAGTCATGTCCATCTGTTCGTCCGTTTTTACGCAAACTAGTCCCTCAGTTTTGAAGCTATCTGAATGAAACTTTGTAGTATAGTATAGTCTTCCATATGGTAGGTAGGTAAAAGTGGTGAGGCCGCCTCCGATAAGAGCTATGCACCGTTTTGATCCACGCCCTCGATTTACTGTTGTCAGGGCCCTCCTCAGTTCCAGCCCGTGTCATTCAGGTAAGCTAGGCTGGCAGCACTAACCATACAACATATAGACTTCCCATTTAGCGGCGGGCCCTGTAGCTTCGTGTGCGCTCGGATTTCTCGCTCTCTCATTCTTATGCTCGCACACCGATTGCGAGAGTTCAGTCGCAGAGTGGCGCATCTTGAGAAGGTTGCTCCTGCGCTTGAAATCTTCTTTATATGTATGCGTGTTCATGCATTCACGGACACGGGTGCATGTGTACGATCATTTCATTTTGGCCCAGCAAAAATATTTGGTCTTTTGCTACTTTTCATATTGGGTACCCTAACAATATGGGCATATTCACTATTGGGTTAGTAATAAAAATAAGAATGTTATATGTTATAATATATTTTTTAATGTTTCAGCATACATTTCATATTTGTTTACAAATTCAAATCAGTGGCAACAGTGAAATGTTTTGCATATATGCATGTATTCGAATAAATAAAAATCCATGTGTCGAAGTTATCTTCCTTTCTTGTTGTAAATCTCTTTGTGTATATTTCACAAAACTCCCACCTAGGCCAAAACTTAATCAGCCCCTTTTAAGCAAAACTTAGACAAAACAAACCTATTTATTAAGAGCAGCCAGCTGAAATTATTTGATTAAGGCAACAAGGAAATTCGCTTGTTTCAAAGGATAACAATAAAGAAAGCTAGCTTCGGCACGTCGAAATTTGTATACCTTTGGAGATTACAATTGAATTATTAATAATTTATCAATATCATAATACGAATTGTATATAAAAAAAAACAACAAAGTAAGTATAATAAAACTTTTAAAATATTACAGAATGCACATATCTTAGAGTATATAAAGATATGTTGAAATATCTATATCTAATATAAAGCCTAGTACTAACATACCGAATACAAAACAAGAAAGGAAGCTAACTTCGGCACGGTATGTATACCCTTGCAGATTTAAATTTTCACATTGAAAGTAAAATGTTATTTACCTCCACAATTACCGATCGTTTGTATGGCAGGTATATGATATAGTCGTCCGATTCTTATGAAATTTACAACAAAATTCTACAAAAATATGAAATACTAGTATCTCAAAGTGGAAGAAATTATGCTGATAGCTGACAAAGCTATAATTTTTTTTCTGAAAATTTTACGACCGTTCCTATGGCAGCTATATGATATAAGAGTCCGATTTTTATAAAATTAAATCCGTAAATCTAGAATATTATATGTAGCTTAAAACCGAGAGTGGATCAATATATGTTAAAAAACAGCGAAGTTATAATATTTTTTCAACAATTTTACGGATTGTTTGTATGGCAGCTATATGATATAGTCGTCCGATCTGGCCCGTTCCGACTTATTTTCGAGTAATATTTAGAAGACTGTCTGCAACGTTTCAATCAGATAGCTTAAAAACTGAGGGACTAGTTTGCGTAGGAACGGACGGACACGTAATGCAAAAGTAGTATTGAGTTACAGTAAAAGTTTTTCTTTTAAGTGGTTAACATTTCGGAAAATAAAGAAAAATTAAAATTTTTTTTGTGCCAATTATATGACTATAGCTGTATATATACTTTATAGCATAGAAGCCCAGACCCATTGCTCCCATGGCTCCTTTGTTTTTGTAATCGGCTCCGAAGCATAGGGGAGCAAATGCGTATATGTACACGGCTCTCGGCATGCGCCAATGCTAATTGCAAAAACAATTTTTCACTTTCGTTTTCTTATCTCTATTCTTCATCTGCATTTGAGCAAGGTATCTGGACTTGCATGTGGTTGTTGTTGGGTCATAAAATTTCGTGAGCATTTTGTTGTTGCTTTAGCGACGCGCACCCACTTGAAGAAATTGTATTAAGCTTTTAGGTATTGCCTTGTCGGCACGTCATTTGACAAGTAATAATTGTCTTTAGTATAAAAATGTATCTCCCTAATTTTATTCAGTGTATCCATTGAAAAAATTCTTTACTAGTGTTGGTGTTTTCTTTTGAATGTATTGAAATTTGCTCCGTCGTAAGCAGCTTTTGAGCGGCCCTGCTTTATAGGATCGGAGATGACGCCTTCACTGCGTTGCAAACTTCTAACTGAAATTATAATACCCTGCAGGGGTATAAAAAATGCTGCAAAACAAAGGAAGAACTTTTTCCTTCGTTTTTTTTTGCGGGTACTGAAAAATGTTTCGCGCGAAAATATTTCGAAGAAACAATATGTTGCGGGCAACACAACTAAACAGTTAAGATTAAGATGCTGTCAGAGTAATTGAATTGAATTTTTCTTACAGGCAATCGGGAGGAAAATTCAACAAATTGAATTCTAAACGGCAAGGCTAGGTTATTTTAATAAAAGGCGGCAGTGATAAAGTTTATTAATTGACATTTAATTCGCAAGACGTTTAATTGCAGAATTAATTTGTTATTGGGCGGCGTCAGCAATGGTTCCTCCGGTTATTTGTTTTCAGTTCCATTGCGGCAAATTCGGCAAATTAATATTCATTTCAACATTTCATTTCACTTTTACAAGTTTTTTTTTACAAAAAAAAAAAAAAAAAACAGCTGTTTAGTGTGACCCATTTCATGGCTTTTTACGCCTTTTATTAAATTTCTTTAGTCGCAATGATTACCAAGCAAAATATATAGCGATTATGCTGTCAAAAGTGTGACAGAGTATTTTCGTTATGTTAGTACTAGGCTTTATATAAAATACTCGTATTCATATATATTTTACAGTTTATAATTTACCGATCGTTCATATGGCAAAATCCTTATATCTCAGAGTATATGAATATATGTTGAAAACTAAAAAAGAAACCATTTTTTTTCTGTAAATATACCGTTCGTTTTATGTTATCTATATGATGAAGTAATCCAATTTTATAAAATTGATTCCAAAATTCTGAAATAATATATGTATGAAGCTCATAACCGAGAGTAAAGCCCTATTTAGACTAGGTTGCGTTATCGCATTTCAGAGCAAAAAAAAGTTTTTTTTTCATATACTTTGTATAAAGGGCTACTGGTGGGAAAATGTTGCATCCAAGTTGCGTCCAATAACCACTAGCTTTTATCAAGTTTTACGTGACTATCGAACAAGTTTTACCAGAAAATCTAAAAAAAAAAAAAAAACACTTCTCAAGCTATGAATTGAAATTTGAAAGGATTTCGAAAGAACTTCAACTATATGGTGATGGCCTCTTTCCAAAATGATGAATGCGTTTCATCAAAAGAGTACAAGAAAAAATTAATTAATTTTAAAGTTAATACACATTCAACAAGTATTTAAGTGCTTCCAGCTCGAATGACAATGTTTTCTTCTTCCCTAATGGTTACCGTGACCCTCTATTTGGTGAGGAAATCAGATTTATACTCGTCGCCAAGGGTTTTGATAGTCTCACGGCGAAATTTTTATAAAGTCTGGCACCATAGTGCTTTGGAACCGCCAAAATGACTGGCTACAGTGCAATATTGCACAGAGAGTCCCAAGGAAATTCAAATTCGCTTTTTCAAAGAAATAGTTGGCTGAAAAAGAGTATCTTCCTTGAGAAGATTTTAAAGCCCTTGAACACATCGCTGCGAAAGGACCGCAAGTTTTGCTCCTCCTCGAAAGTTCCTGGTGACATCGCGACCAAACCCATAATGAAGGCATGATATACTTTATGCTGTTCTTAGTTGTTCGAATTGCTCGTTTTCATAAATTCTTTAATTTTTTCAAATAAATACTGACAACTAGCTATCGAACAAAATCAATGACTCAGCTTTTTTCTATAAAAGCACACATTCTGCGTTTTTCGTTTACTTCAAATCAAGATATGAAGTTATAGTTTTTTTCTACTGATTTACGAATTGTTTCTATGGCAACTTAATGATATATGAGAGTATATAGAAGTATAACTGCAAAGTTTAATTCAGGTAGCTTCAAATCTAAGGGACTTCTTTGCGTAGAAACGGACAGACGTACGGACAGACTGGCAAGGCTAGATCGACCCGACTGTTGATGCTGATCAAGAATATATATACTTATAGGTACGGAAATGCCTCCTTCACCCCGTTACAAACTTCTGACTAAAATTATAATACCCTCCTAGGGTATAAAACCGGCAAAATCGTTCCTATGGTAGCTATACGATGTAGTAATCCGATTTTGATACAATTTTACCAAAAATTTTGAAATTTTACATGCTCATGTCCCACAGTAGATGAAAATGTATGCAAAAACAGCGAAGATAAATTTTTTTTTATTTCCCGGATGTTCCTCTGGCAGTATAATATAATTGTCCGATCCGGCCCGTTCCGACTTATATAGTAGTGAGACCATATAGAAGACAGCTTACAAAGTTTAATTCACATAGCTTTATAAATTATGGACTATTGACAGACGGTTATGACTTGATCCACTCGGCTGTTGATGCTGATAAAGAATATATATGCTTTATAGGGTCGGAGATGACTCCTTAATTGGATTGCAAACTTGTGGCTAAAATAATAATACCCTGTAAGGGTTAACCAGAATATTTTTTTTAAATTCACTTCCGAGTGAAAACTGAAACAGGCGAAAAAAAATTTATTTATATATATTTTATATTTATATATATTTTTCGATTATAGTTGTTCGATGTATCGAACAGAATATTTACGTAAACACAGTATCACAGTATCCGTGTGAAATAATTTTATTTTTGACAGCTGCGAAACTTTGATTTCCACAGAGCTTCATCCACCATTATCGATCCAATGATATTCCATATTTTAATTGTTCCGTGCTACCTTTGTTTACATTCTCGTAGCGAATCGTGGAACTTTCTCCGACAAGAAGATGAATTAAGAGTTGCACCGAATAACTATCACCTAACTATCGGCAAACAATTCCTTCAAATTCGGATGGAGAACAAAATGAAAATTTCGGAACGTCAAAATTCTATGGACCATCCGTTTAACGAATTGGGGATGGAATCTCTGTAGGAAGACACTATATCACACAACGTTTAAATATGTATTCCAATAATGTACCTATGTACCCAAATTTAAAAAAATAAAAAAATAAATTGAATTAAAAAAGTGTTTTGCAAAAAGAAAATGAAAATCCTGAAATCCTGACCAGGCTGTACAAGTAAAATATTCATATAGGTTCCTAATCCAATCGAATTTGTATATACGTGCCGTTGGTACTGGCGTAGTATAAACTGCATGTGTCGGCATACAGTAACGAAATGAAGTAGATCCCTCGGTTGATTCAGCTTTAATCAGTTGGTCACTTGTGCTTACTCCAGGTTTGGCCTCGCCTTTAGGGAGTTCCTCTTCTCCCGAAAAATTACAATCTTCCTTCTTACCCATTTTACATGTATCCAATTTATCATGTTTGCGCAGCTAAATAAATCATAGGGCATAATATAGGCATTGGTTGTTAAATTGGTGTAAGGAAAAAATGTTGTATTCGATAAACTTAAAAATACTGAAAAATACGTTACGGACTCCATTCTTAAGATGTTGTTTTTGAATACCAAAATGTTTGTATTTTTTGCATCTAAAGCCCTGATTACACGCTGCGTTATTGCGTTTCTACGTAAGTTCAGTATTTTTGTAATTTGCATAGTTTGCATACGTTTGTTTTGATAACAACTGTTTTTGTTAAATATTTACTCGATATATAAAAAAAACTTAGCAACTGACTGAGCAGTGGTGCCTTTGACGCTCTTCTGGAGCTGTGGACTGAAACTGTGGAAGGTTTTCGGGAAAGTGTCATTTTTCCAGAATCGCATGAACGCACCTATTAAAAACCGTACAAATTAAAAAAAAAAATGTTTACACAAATCAAAATAAATAAATTAATTTAATTTCCAGCTATAACGCCTATGTCTATTCCTTCCCTAATGGTTGACACTCGTCACCAAGGATTTTTGTACCTTACGCTAAAACTTCAATCAAATCCCAAGGAGCACAAGGCTATTCCAATTCGATTCTTCAAAGAAATAGTTAGATAGAAAGGAATATGGCGACATCGCGGCCAAACCCATGGCCTTTGTCGTGGTTATTTTATGCTGATAATATCAGACCTTCGTCGTTTCAGGCTTCAAGTAAATACTGTAAACACAATAACGCAACTTTAGACAGTATAAACACACAATTTGCGTTATTACGTTAACTTCGAAATTGTCTGGTAACGTACGTTAGTGTAAATATAGTGCCCTGTATTAATGTGTCCTACGGATTTCCAAACATAAAATATGTATGTATATTGTTCCCCATTGACTGAGTTAAATTATGAAAGTATTGTAACTTTTCTTACTTTTAGCATAATTTTTTGTTTCGTTTTGTAGATATAGTATAGAGAAAATCAACTAAAATCAGCTCAGATTTAAATTTAATGTTATTTACTAAGTATAACGTATATTACAGTTGTGATGTTATTAATAAATTCATTAGTAAGAATTCATAAAAAAGCATAATAAAAAAAAAAAATTAAATATGCTACCAATACGATAGGATGTATGGGGTTATAAATAGTTTAGGAAAGGGATTCAAGCACATCCAGGCCACAAATTAGGTATACAAATATATAATTGTAACATTAAAAAAAAAATTTTTTATTGTTGATGACCACACAGATATAGACATGTCATACAGGGATATTTGAATATACTTAGATTAGGCAAGCGGTAAATAAACAATAGGCTCAACACTTACTTCTCCATAGTGTTCCTCGTTTTGTTGCAACAAGTCAACGCATAGTTCGGCCAAATGTATTAGATCTTCAAGTTTTTTTGGTGCTGCCACTATAATTTCGCCACGTAAATCTTCTGTGAGCAAATAAATTAATTGATTGATAAATATTTAATTTAACAACAATACTTTCCTTCTCAAAATAAAGGAATTAACATTATTCATTTTTTTTACTACGATTATTTTTATAATAAAGAAAGAAAAAAAAGTATATTAACAAACTTCAGGTTAGGCTAGTTGTGCGGCGCCACGCATATGCAAATCTCCCTTATTTGTCCAGATGTTTCGGAGTAGACCTAGAGAATATTTAAGCGGATTTCGAGGTCCTTGAGGATAAAGGTGTTATTTGTGAAGGCAAGTAGTTTGCCTGGTTTTCTCTTGGGAGCATCTTATAGCGATGCCCGAAGCGGAGCGCCCACCACAAACTTTGCCCTAACGACGGTTTATCACATTTCCGGCAGTTGGCGTAGTCGGTGATGCCCAGCTATACTGCATGTGCTGCATACAGGCAACGACCTAGGAGAATTCCCACTAGCAGTCGATGCGCTCTTTGCACATAATTTTTAATATTTTACAGGTTGTGAAAATTTTCTTCCATCCCTGTAGATCCGCTCTTAGTCGTGCTAAGGATACCTACTGCCTTCCTGCTTGACAGTATATTTTTGGAACTGACCGCTAATAATTGCATGGATCTTATCGGCATCTCTAACCTGCGCAAGCTCTTACGATTTTCCGATAGCGAATACTTCCGACTAGAATATCCTGAATTGGCTTGCTCGGTTATAAAACATCCCCATTTCAGGGTGCGCTCCTACTCCTCCTTCCATCTTGGAGTCGTCGGTGTAAAAATTGAGGTGTTGATCATGGTCCCGACCTGTTTTGCAAACATTGGGTCACATGAATGTTGTTGTTCTGGGTATCATGCAATTAGATATACTACACATATCTCGACCAATTAAACTTTGCCCAAATTCTTGTAGCGACATATTTCCTTATGCAACCAGGCGTTGTGCCGCCTTTCCTGCTGTCAGTTGCGCGTGGATATCAAGGCGATCAATTCCGATTATGCTTTTGTAATGGTCGACCTCAGCGCCCCTGTTACGCAGAGCAGTGCCTACCGCTGAGTTCTTTCCATAAGCTTGTTGCACGTCTTTTTCCATAACCTGTCACCACACTCAGACTTGATACATCAGTGTCGGATGCACCACTGATATGTAGACCCAGCTGCTAAGCATATATGCATATGTGTTGGCCTATTTCACCTATCTACTACATTGGGCTTTTGTGCCAGCTTGCTGTCTAATACAATGCCGAGCTATTTGTCTTGTATTTTCGGGGTCAGCCTTGTTGCATTATTTTTTGGGGAAATTCATAGCGGTCCCTCGTATCTCTTGGTGAAGAGAATGAGGTCCGCCTTATCCACGTTGATACTGAGTCCTACCTTGTTCGCCCACTCACATATCTCTCCCTGAGCTTTTATTCTAAATCAAGCTGTGGGTCGATTAACAGACTCCCGTGATAAATGTGCTTATGTCATCCACATAAGCTGTTACCTTTGGTGCTTTCCATTCGAACCTCCTGATTAGGTCGTCTAGCACCACATTCCATAGGAGGAGCGATAGGACCCCACCTTGCGGCGTTCCTTTGTACGCTCCTCTCATTATGGAGGCGGTGCCCAACCGGATTGTACCCGCCTAGAACTTAAAATATTTCTTATCCACAAGGTAATGGCGAAGGACATGTTGGTCGCTTTTAGGCGATCCATTATTGCGTCTGTACTAACGTTGGTGAATGCCCCGGATATATCCACGAACACGGATTATGCTTTCGGAGAACAGACGCAATAATGGATCGCCTAGATCCGTATGATGCAGAGCTCTCTTAACGGGGGCTACTTAACTGATTTATGATTTTGTGTAGGCATGCTGTTTGGTTGACATCGTTCCTATAATCCTTGGGACTCAAACCGCTGCACTTTTCTGCTTTAAGCACTTTTCTGCTGCAATCCGCGAGGTTCACCATTGGATATAGTTCGTGCTTAGGCAAGCAAGATATTTTGAGTAGAGCCATGAGGTGCTTTTCTCCAGCTGATAGATCTTGGTACCGATTGGCATCGGATACCCCAGTACACTGGGGTGCACTGCACCCTGCACTGCAGTGCTTCCTGGGAAATGAGCTTGTTCTGTTTGGGCCCCTTCGCTGCCCTCAGTTTACTGTCCGTCGTCGCGTTTGACCTGACTTTGAATGGTTGGCTGCTTCGATAGCAGCTTCCAGAGTCTAGTAGTTTCTGGTGCCGTTTCTATATTGGAGCATAAGTTTCTTCACGAGTTTCTCTGCGGCTTGCGTATTTCCTTCTTGTAATCCCTTCCTCCCTTCCTCGTTGATTATTTCGGCCTTACCCAGCTTGGTGATTCTGAAAGATTTTCTGAGTTTATAACGTCGGAGTGAAAAGTCCCTGTTCTACCAAGATGGCAGGGTCCTATTACTCGTTTCTGGTATCGGGCATTATGCGTGTTACGCGTCCAGTAGTTCCTTGGATAGGGTGTCTTGTGACTTTTCTATGTCTTCCGCAGATTCTACAGTGCCCGGATAAGTCACGAGCCTTGCCGTGAACTTGAACTTTCCGCAGTTAGTATTCCGGACGTTCCGGAATTCGATTAGTTTTGGAGTGAATTCGTATTGGAACTGTATGTACTTATGATCTGAGAAGGATGGACTCACGGTCCTGCCATGTGGCGTGTAGCAAGATGTCGCACAAATACGGTGGTTCAGTTTCTGCTAACGGAAGGTGAATAAAAAAAAGTCCTCAAACTACTTTTGTCTGACAACGGCATTGTCCGAGGCTTTGCTCTTGGACCAAAGCTATGTCGGCGGACCATTGCTCAACGGCTATGAGAAGTTTTGCCGACGCGACCAGGCTATCATTCGACGGGTTGACTCCTATTGTCAGGTCACCGTCTTCTTACTCGTCGGACTCGTCCAATGTCATTCCCTGGGCGGTATCCCCGATGGTTTCCAGACCTAGGTCCTTCTAAACTAAACGCGTCTGATTCTGAGGGAACTGGGGGTGTTCAATGCTAATTCGAAAGCAAGAAAGTATTAAAAACTGCTTAATTTGGCACTTTTCAAAAGCCGTATAACACGAAAACCTTACGTGTACCAGAGTTAGTTTAAGGCCACCGATGTATGACCTCACGTACTATCCCCAATTATTTATACAAATCGTTAATGGCTCGGCGATAGGAGGAAAACTTTGCGTTGCCGTAACAATTTTACATCGCGACATTGTCGCATTGCGAACCTTGTTTTGTAGACTAAGACGATTATTAACCATCAGAAGCAAGTACAACCGACTAGGTTTTCCCTAAAATGCGCTCTTGTGTTTCTTGCGCAGGTCTAGCAATTTGCCGTTCGGGAATATTCCCTGAATCCTTTTGAAGGGAGTGCGTAACACACCTAGCCGTATTGTAAATCTGTAACTTGGTCGTGGCGTCATAAAACTTGCTATCTCTGCTGAGAACCGCTGTATTATCCAAAAGTGGCAACCAACAGATTATGGGACTGCCGTATCGGCTTAGGTTTGTCGTGCGTAAAGACTAATATTAATTATATATGTATATATATAACATATATATTCATTCATATTGATATTACTTTCATAGTTTTTCATTATTCCCTTAAATTTACCGATCGATCATATACAAAATGTTTATATCTCAAAATAAATGAAAAAAGTAAACGAATGGCAAAGTTTCTTTTTTTAAGTTTTCCTATCGTTGCTATGTCAGCTACATATAATATCTACATATATAAAAATAAGTGGCATTTTTCTGAGTTAAATAACTCAAAAGTGGGCTCACCTAGCCAAACCAAATTTTAAGGCTTGGGTCGCACTATGGATTAGATGGGTTACGTAAAGTTTGCACAAAATTGCTTGAGCGGATTTTCACTTATTAATTATTTTTTAATAAATGATTTTAATAACTGGCATTTGGTCATGTCGCTTTTTAAATTATTTTTATTTGTACTTCATAATTATTGCTTTGTGTGTTATAGTTCGTTAGCTTATTTGTGTTTAAAGTTTGTTCGTTTTTTAAACATATTGTTTAATGCATTTATTGTATGAATTCATATAAATGGTGAGTCTAGAATTGTTAAAGTGTACTATGCATGTATTCCTGTGCTTTGCTCATTTTCTCTTTTTTGTATGACGAAAAAATGCCACTACTTAGAAAAGCAAAAATAGGTAGACGAACGTGTAATGTTTCATTAGGAAGACGGTCACGGACTGCAGATACGAATGAACGAAATGGATCCATTGACCCTTTACCTGTATTAAATCTTTCACGGCGTTCACAAATACGTCGCGCTATTTTAAAGGAAATGACGGGGCTGCATTTAATTAAAGCAGCCAAATATATTATAGTATGTACGGATACATTGAAGTTATGAACGCAATATGTCCACATTGTGACGCGGCTAACTTTCAAGGCGAAGCACCCTGCATATGTTGTGCTAATATCATGGCCAACTTTATGTCATTTGTTTATTTATGCTCAAAATGGAAAAACAAAAAATATCATTTATCCGAATGTTTTGTAAATGTTGTGATGCGTTTCTGTCACATTTTGCACTTAGATTAACTACAATTAAATAAAAAGATATGTATTTTTGTGTTAGTTGGATTTCCCGTGCGGAGCTGGGACGGGCCGCTTGTAGTATATTTATATATATAGTATATATAGTCGTCCGGTCTGGCCCGTTCTCACTGCTACTGAGAACGTCAAAACTAAAGGACAAGTTTGCGTAGAAACGAACAGACGGATCGACTCAGCTGCTAAGCAAAAACATACACTTGCTTACATACCTCTGGATACACCTGGGAAAAAAAATTTCTAGATTTGGCGTTAAATTTCTCAGAAACTAATGTACATACCAAAATAATTTGTTTCCCATCTTATGAATTGGAAAAATGTCTTTCAGATTTATATATTTTTTTAATTTTAGATCAAATTTTTAAATATTTATTAAAGTCTGGATACACAAGTATTCTTAGCTTCCTAACATAGCTTTAGTAGCTAGTTGGATAGCCATTTCCATGGAGAACCTCCCTCAAACGTCTTGGCAAAGAATCCACTAGTTTTTGGGTATCCTCGCGCTAAATTTTTGCCCTTTTCTGCATTAGTTCCTTAAGCATTGTTTTTGTTGTAATCGTGTGTTTTCTAATTCTGCGCTCAAGTAGGTCCCACAAATGCTCTATTGGATTGATTTCCGGAGATTGAGGAGGCGTTTTCAGCTGTTTCCTGACATTGTATAAGTGCCAGAGCTTTACCTTATGGGCTGTATACTTGGGATCAATATCATGCTGAAATTAAAACTCTTCTTTGCCAACCATTGCGCACTTTGGAGTAAATTCTCCCGTTATATGGCCATATAGTCCAGATGGTTCACAGTGAAGTTTATAAATATGGGATTTCCCACGCCGCCTGCTGCCATGCAGTCCCAAAACATTGTCTTTATCCAGCGCAGTACCTCGTTTTCTCCATATAAGCTTTTTACCTTTTATTCAAAATATACAAAACTTGCTCTCATCAGAAAAAAGAATGCTGTTCCAAAACTCTGGGGGCTTAGAAACGTGCTTATTAGCAAAATCTTTTCTTTTGTTCCGATTTACTTTCGATATAAACGGCTTATTACGAGCTACATGGCTATGGTGCCACCTTCTTTTTACCACTCTCCGTTAAGTCTATTTTGATATGGACTTGGAGAACCGTTTCTTACCCTCTAAGGTTAGCTCATGGGCAGTTATTCAAGGATTTTGTTTTACTAGTTAAATATATATTTTTTTCTTCTCTCTTCATTAAAAGGCGTAGGACGACCATTACGAGGCTTAGAAAAGATTGATCCGGTGGATGCATAGTTTTTGATTACCTTCTGAATTGAGGAGTGGGCTCTACCAACTTCACGGTAACATTTGCCCTCAAGAAATAATTTGTATAATTATTTTTCTTTCGGCTGCACAAATTTTCATTCCTTAGGACTCCATCATGACAGAAATGACGCAAATTGCAAGGCAGACATTTACACTTAAGTGCATTTCAAGAATTTCAATTTTTTACTATAAGCTTCCTGCTAAAGTAGTAGATTAAGTTTTATTGTTAACTTTAAGGAAAGATGAATAAACAAATTGAATTAAATATATGCAGCCAAACCAAATTGTACAAAAGCTTATCAGCTAAATCACAAACAACTCGGCTATGCTCAAGCTTGAGTACAACAGATAAGGTTTTCTGTTCGGGGCAATGCGAAGTTATATGCTGCTCAGGGAGAACATTGGTCGATCTATGCTTGAAGCTGCTTGGTGTGTACAATAGTTTCTGAGAAATTCAACGTCAAATTTAGAAATCTGTTTTTTCCCAGGTGTATCCAGAGATATGTGAGCAAGTGTAAATATTACTTTGTAAACTTCTGGTTAAAATTATAATACCTAGAAGCAAAATAAATAAAAAATTACCTTCTTACCTTCAATCTTGGCTTTATTCGACAAACGCGTATAATTTACCAGCGCTGCTGTCTCTAAACTTTTTTTTATCATTAAACGAACTTCTTCAGGTGGCACAGGTGTCACTATATCCTTCATAAGCACTCTTTCCAACAAAGATAAGGTGGCTTTCAGCGCACCTTCAGGGCGGCCGAAGGGAAAACAATATCGAAAATTTGTTATTTGAAACTCCAGCAGTTGACGCAAACGCTCCTTGATTTCCGAAAATTTTTCCTTTTCTTCATGCGTTATGCTGCCAACACCATCAGGCCTGGGACAAATATAATTATTATATTTATATAAATATTATATTTATAACAAGAAAGGAAGCTAACTTCGGGTCGCCAAAGTTTGTATACCCTTGCATATTACAATTGGATCAATATAATCTATCCCTATCTACTATAACATGAACCTCATTTCATTTTATATTTATTTATTTCAAAAATAGCAAAAAACTTTAATTTTAATCCATACCAGTACCCTGACCGAATATGGAGAGTTTTTTAATGATGTGCTCCAAACTTACTTCTGGTGGGCGAAGGCGAAGGGTAGGTATTTAAAACTAATTCTTATAATTAACAATAATGGCTTAATACTGTACGAATAAATGTAACTTAACAAAACAAAATAGAAGACATATTGGCATCAATTTCTTCAATATGACATTGAAAACGTAAAGCAGTATATAATAAATTGTAGTTTAAGCAAAGTTCCCGAAAGGGCTCGTGTAGGACAAAGTTCGATCTACAGATTTGCACGTGAATAGGACAGAACCTATTCGAAGATCGAGTAAATATAGAAGGAACAGATTAATATAGCTGAGGATAAGTGGGGAGTACACCAAAACAGAAATCAGTGTGTGTAGAAAAATGACTCCACCGCATATTCGATGATTCCATGATTGAAAGTTAATTAATTTTAGACGTAATGTGTGTGAAGGCAAATGCCTAGATGGGTCACAGTTCAAATGACAAAGACCAAATAAAAGGAACTGCTTTTGGACCGACTCAATCAGTTTATGTCGTTCAATATATTGAGGTCCCCATATACTAAAAAAGTATTTTAAAATCGGTCGGACCAAAGTGTGTAAAGATCTTTCGTGGTAGGTATATGGGTCATTAAATTTCTTTGCCCAGCGTTTTATAAAGGCTAAAAGCCCCCGAACTTTACCAACAGTAACTGAAATATGACTTTTAAATCATAATTTGCTATCTAATAAGACACACACATCATTTACTTGTACAATTCTTTCGAATGTATAATTTCCAATATGTTAGGCATATAAGTGAAGTGAGGTCCGATAAAAAGACATAGATTTACAATTAGGTAGATTTAAAAATAAGCCTGTAGTTCATTAAAGTCAGATGGGAGGCAAAGGTGCGATTGATTAAAATAGGCAACTTTTAATGCCGTCAGCTTATATTAAAGTAGAAGTAACTAACATGACATTCGGAAGATCATTTATAAAAAAAAAAAACAAAAAGTAGTGGGGCGAGATGACTGCCTTAGGGGAACCCAGAGTACACATTTGTTACAGACAATTATTGCGTATTAAATAGAACACGTCGAATTTTATTAGATAGATAGATAGATAGATACGAAATTCAGTTAAGTAGAGTTGATTGGAATCTAAAGAGACAAAAGTTTATGGAGGAGGAGGGTATGACGTACCGAGTTGAATTGCTAAAATCAGTTAAGATTACATTAGTTTGGCATTTGTTGTTAAGCCACGGTGATTATGTGAAGTAAATTCAAGGAGGTTTGTTGTAGTTAAACGATGTTTAACGAACCCATGTTGGGAAGGAAAAATTATTGAGGCACACATATGTTAAAGTTGATTGGTGACTAACTGCTCAAAACGCTTCTGTAAGGCCAATAGCTTTGCGATACCACGATAGTTAATGACATCAGGTCCTAGACTCTTTCTTGTGTAAAGGGATGAAAAAAAGATCCGTTCCAAATTTTTGGGAACTGTGAGGCACGTAAAGACTGATTAAAAAAAAACGTAATAGGCCATGACAAAGCTTCTGCACAATATCGAAGTACACAACTAGGGATTTCAACAGGGCTCGCAAAAAAGGGTATTTTGGGAGATAGAGGACCATTAAAAACATTAATTACTTCAAAAAAAAAAAAGGGACATAAATATTGCTAATATGAGGTAGAGGGCAAGGACAAAGATTTTTTCAGGGTCGAAAAGAGTAGGCTAAAATAAATAAGCAAATAGATTCTATTTTGATCGAAGATATTCAGATATTTCTTGTACAGCTTTGAGTTTTTATTTTTAAGATAAGGCAAATGCTTATTATGTCAGGGGAGTTTGGGCGAGACTGAGACAGATACTTCTGCGACAAACAGAGAAATGTGCAGAACAACGACAACGCAGTTTCAAGGTCATGACACGATTTTAAGGAAGACCAATCATATTATTTCCACAGCTTTACATTTCTTTTATATTTTTTACACGAAGATTTTTATGTTTTCCTCCACATTTACCGATCGTTTCTATGGCAGCTATATCGTATAGTCGTCCTATTTTTACTAACTTAAAAATAAAATTCATAAAATGATTGTATCCCAAAGTAGATGAAAATATGTTCAAAAGTGACAAAGTTATAATTTGTTTTCTAATAATGTCCTATGGCAGCTATTGTAAAGTATAGTAGTCCGATTTTTATAAAATTAAGTCCGAAATTCTGAAATAATATATGAATCTCATAACCGAGTGTAAATCAAAATATGTTAAAAAAAAACAATGAAGTTATAGTTGTTTTATTTTTCTAAAAAATAACGGTTCGTTTCTATACGATATAGTTGACTGATCCGGCTTATATACGATTGAGAGTATATAGAAGACTATCAAAGTCTAATTCGGATAGCTTCAAAACTGAGGGACTAGTTTGCGTACAAACGAACGGACGGATGTTGATTATATATATACTTTGTAAGGTCGAAAATGCCTCCTTCACCGCGTTACTAACTTCTGACTAAAATTATTATACCCCGCAAGGGTATAATAAAATTAGGAATTAAAATAATAAATAAATAAATAAATGCAACCTTACCGATTTCCATGAACATGACTCGCACAAAAAGCAAATGAGTAATGTATTAGCGTCGGATCAATCATATGTTGCTTTTCGGCTCGATCTAGTAGGTCCGAAAGGTAGCATAAATGACGATAACATCCACGGACCCCATAACGGGCACAATATTCATCTAACACAAAAACTTGCCCGGGACTAAACCAGCCCTGAGAGGTAATAAGAATAATTACTAAATAAATAACTTGGTTGCAATAATGAATAGTTTATATAAATCGATAAGCTCACCAAAGATGCATATGGATCGTTCAGCCTATATTCAAGTGTTAGGTTTTGTAAGGTTTTGAAAAGTGTGGCATGGTCAAAAGTACAGGGATCGGTGCTTATAAAATCCTCCATTCCATGTTTGCGCGCCTTGTCTGCGTCTACAAAAATAGGTAAAATAAATATTTTAAATCATTTACATGGTAACCACTAAATTAAACATTTTTTTTAGGTTACCCGATATATTTCGGTTGCTTCTTGGCTACCGTCTTCAGGGCAACTATGACGTGGACCTTTATACTATATGTTTGTTGATTATCAACATTGTTACAGTAAGAAATGTTCCAAATTATAAAGTTTAAAAGACTTAAGTATATTCTTTAATAATTTTGAAGTATTGATATGCGTATTTGCGCAAACGCGATTATTTATTCTTTGATGAAAAACTTCTAAAAAGAAGTAATATGCATCGACGTTTTCTAATATCACTAGAAGAATACGAAGAGTCGAAATAATACGTATATATCAAAGACGGTTAAGCATTTAACATGAAACAACATGAATAGTATGAAGGAATTATCGTAACGATCGCGATGTAACGATACAAATCCCAAATAAGCTACTGTAAAAATAATAATAATAATAAAAATAATAATTAGGGGAACCCTGGGCTATTCGGACCTACCTAAGCAAATCAGAATTTCAGCTAAGTAAATGTAAAAAAATTTATCGGTTAAAAGTCCTAATTTTTAGTTTGAAACCTTAACTACATTTTAGAACAATATAAATGCAAAATGTGCCACTTCGTGGTAGCGCTGTGCAACTATTTCAAAAATCTAAACGCAATTTAAATGAATTATATTTGACATTTTTATTACAAAAAATAAGTAAGAGAAAAAAACAAAGTAAATTTTATGAAAAAAAATTTATCTGACGAGTCACTGCTGTCCATTTCATAGCACCAAGTGCTTTTTGGATGTTTTCTTTGTTATTTTTCGTTCTTTTCGACTTATATTTACGCACCATTTTGACTTTCAAAATAATAAAACACATTTTTATAGCGTTTCCAATGTTTGCTGCATGCGGTTATGAGTGAAAACAACGCGTTTATAAATGCGGTCCGAATAGCCCCGCCAGCTCATTTTGTCAAAAAGTGGCGCGTATTCTATAAATTGCTGTGTCTTCGCCAATAACCAAATTATTTCCATAAATTATAAGCCTTAAGTTTTCCAAAACACTTACCGGATATTTTTTATCACTTTTTTTTATAACTTTAATCACCGTTTTTCGACTATAGTGATTTTTGTTTTGAGTAATGCAAAAATATATCTCTGTTTACACTTAAGTGACAGAAAGACATTCAACTGTCACAGATAATGTTTTTAATTGGTGCTTCCAAAAAAAACATTTGACGATGCACGCACATCCACCATAGAAATCGTGGGGGTCCGAATTAATAGCCCCGGGTTTCCCAATAAATTAATATAATTCCTCAAAATGGAAAACTACATTATTTTATAATCATTTAAAAATTTTGTCTTTTAAATTATTCGCCATACTTCTAAACTTTTCCAGATGAAGTAAAATCGAACGCGAAGCAGTGTTTCTAAGAAATAGTTTCAAAACTACAAGTTCTTAAAATTAGCCTTTTGGAACACAAATAGTAAAATACAACGAAATTTCTAAATAGTTTTTAGAAAATAAAACCGATAACTTTGATTGCAAGAATTATTTTTATTTGGCAAGACGAAAACGAAAAGACTGCGTGCGCGCTCGATCTGAATTCAGCTTTACGGCAATTTTATATTTCTCACAAGAGAACTTAGCTGATCGGCGGTTTGCGAAGGCGGGGCGAATTCGCAACAAGCGCGATAGAGCTTTATTGTGCTCCCGTCTTCGCCCTAAACTAACTTACACTACTAGACTTCAAAACAAAAGTAAAAAATAAAAAAGAGAGTCTCTAAAGAAGATTTTTCAAGTACAGCACGGTATACAAGAAACCAGTCAATTAAAAAATGTATTCACTTCGACTATTTTCCTTATTTAGAATTGTCGAATCGAAGAGACAATATTGCCAAAGGGGGACACTTTTACACCTCTCTTTTTTTATTAGAGTATTAAAATATTTGATACATAAAAAATTTCAAAATTGTTTAGAAATACTTACCACCTTGAATTTTCGATAACGCTGAATTTTTATCCTGTGTTATTGGTGGCGTTGGTTTATGCGATTGTCCTGTTGCTCTGTACATAGCCATTACCCAAAGGCTGCACTCGTTTTCATCGTCGCAGGCAAATGAAATGCTATCGCCCTCACGGACAGCATTGAAGAAGTAACGTCCCCCATTTAGATCTATTCCAAACATAAGGTTTGCTAAATAATAAGAATCTTAGTTAATATCACAGCTTTTAATTGTTCCTCTATATCTATCTCCATAACTTATCATTGAAAAAGCGTTAAATAGATTGGCATTCAACTGAAGTCATATTTTAAAAAAGTATTTGAATATTTATACTAAACAATACTCACCACTGGCAGCTTCTATGTAGTCTACAGTATAACCATCCAACTGCATCATCTCCGATGGCTCTGATTTCTTCTCTTTATAATTACACATGGCAAATGTATATTGTGATACTTGAACCAAGACAAAATACCGCCTTTTCCATTTCTTCCAAACAGATTTACCGATGGCATAAAGATGACTGATAAGCGATATATATAAAAACATTAATTAATATAATTATTTAAAGCGGACCCGTGAATGTTGTCTCGTTGAAGATAAACTTCAAATTAATAAAATAAATGTCATCAAGTCATTTTGTAGATCTTTTAATGTTCGGTTAATTGCCTTCAATGCACGTTTATGCGCCATTGTGAATTCGTTGGTTCCATGTTGGTTATTTAATAGTTTAAAGAATTCAATGTAATTGTAATCAGAAATACTGTCTTCTGACAATGGACTTACAAGAGTGGCGGGTAAAACTACTGACATGAGGAGTACATCCAGAAAATGTAAGCCACCATTTCCAGTAAGTGGCTTTAATAATGTATCCTTAACTTTTTTTTAGTTCCATCAGGAGACTTTTGTATATATATATATGATGGATATATATATATATATATATATATATATATACAAAAAAAAGTTTATATCCATCATATATATATATACAAAAGTCTCCTGATGGAACTAAAAAAAAAGTTTAGGATACATTATATATATATATATATATATATATATATATATATATATATATATATATATATATAAATATATATATATATAAAACGATTATAATCATTAATCCCCTAAATAATCGAGTTTTTTTTTTACTCAAGATCGGCTAAACTGAAATTTATGGGAGATTTTTGCCAGATGTTATTGTTGCAAGTTTTTATTAGCAATATGCAGTTTGGTTCAACTTGAGAGATAAGATAGCTTGGATCTTTAATTATAGTCAAAATTTTATTTTATTGCAAATTATTTATATTCAATTGTTTACCTATTATATTTAAGACTATTGCGGGACGTTTAGATAAATAAGTATTTTCTGGCCGAATTAGGGAAGCTCATACTTATAAAAGAATAAGATATTTAATAAAAAAATGATAAGAATAAAGCAATGCGAATTATGAAGTGCTAAATTGTTCTCAATTGGGGACGGTAAGGAGGAACAATAAAACTTAGAAGCGTGTCAACTGGGCTTCCCAATATTTTATTTGTTTATTTTCATAATATAGTAGGCGAAGAGCGATGCAAAATCTATACTAAAGTACCTACAGTAATCATTTATTTTTGATTCTGTGTTTAAGTGCATAGGTTGCTCTTCACTCGACGATTTTACGATTGAAAAGCACGAAGTACACCATTTTCTTGTTCTTCTCAGTCCTTTCTTTTGCAATGTTTCGTATTCTTTTTGCATTACACAAAAGATTCCACTGTCAACTCCAAGTATCATTCATTAAAATTTTCAAATATTCATTCATAGACAGAAATTCTTAGCTGTTCGAGATGCGCGTTTTGTTCTCCCAAGTCTTATACATAAATATATTTTATGGATTTTACGGAATTGCAGTACTCAACTTTAAATATACACTATATTACTACAAAATGAATAACAGCTCTTCGCCTAATATTTCATGAAAATAAAAAAGTAAAAAGTCGTGGTAATCTGTCACGCCCATGCTTACGTAGCCTCCTAGCTGTTACCCGGCAACCCTGTTGACACGCTTCTAAGTCTTATTGTTCCTCCTTACCGTCTTTGGACTCTGCATGGTCCCCAATCGAGAACAATTTAGAACTTGATAATTAATCATGTTATTGAATTGTAGCTTATTTGATACGTGCCATCTATTACTTACTTACTCAATCCCGTCGACATCTGTTAGAATCTTTGGGAGTTAACAGATAATTGCGAATGTTAATTAATTATAGACAAATAATTTGCATTAAAAAAAATTGCGATTATAATCAGATTATAATAAGATCTTATCTCTCAAGTTGAACTCAACTGCATATTGCATGCAAATTTGAACGAAATCTGTTAAGCGGTTTAGGGGTATACAAATCAGGTGTGGGGTTCGCCCAAAACATTATTTCGTCATGAAAAACGCCGATATACTCAACCTGACAATGGAGGAGCTGTCTAAATGGCTTTCTGAGAAGCACGTGCCGTTGACCAGGGAGGAGAACATTCACCAGTTGCGGGGAATGGTAAATGCAATGGTTGTAGACCAGGAGGATAACGCCTTGATAGAAGCCGGATAGCTGAACGATGATATTGGCGTGGCGGAGAGCGTTGCGCATAGCGTGGCAGAAAGCAGAGCGGAGAGCGTCGTGGGAAGTGAGTGCGAGCAGGACCGAGAGCCAAACGAAATGGCTGAAATCATGAACCAGATTACGCTATATACAGCACGAAAGGATCTCACGGAGTTAAAGGCGAAGGTTGCCGCCTTGGAAGGCAATTCGCTGGATTGCAAGCCTTTTGTTGATGTGAGGGACCGGCTCGCTCATACGTGATGCTTGAAAAACCGCTACTTGGAAGGAGCTAAGCGAGAGCCTACTAAAAACCTTCGGATTCCGGATACTCAATCACCCGGAGGCAAAACAGTTACAGAGTCGTTCAATTCTTGCGAACGAATCGCTGCTGCAATATTTTATTGCGATGCGTCATATTGCGGAAGAAGGAACCTTTGAGGAAACAGACGTCATAAAATACATTGTTGATGGTCTGCAGGACCATTCCGAATGCGCAGCACCATTCTATTATTGTGCTTCCCTGGATGAGCTGCGCGAGAAAATGATGCGTTAGCAGATGGTACAGCCTGAGAATAAGCGAAAGACAACGGTCAGTTGCACATTTGCAGGCCTGCAACAAAACGTACACATGCCGGAGGAGATGTTGCAAACGTAAGATGCTTCAATTGCCGAGTCATGGGGCACTCCAGCAGCCAGTGCAAGAAAACAAAGCGCCCGGAGGGAGCTTGTTTTCATTGTTTCGAGATCGGACACCAATATCGGCGGTGCCCGAACCGTGTGCGAACGGCTGCCCTCAGTACTGGGGACGGGCAAAACGAGAAGGAAGACGACGATAACGCCTTTGGTGGGAATCCATATATTCAATTAGTAAGCATAAGAATACTTAGTGAAGAGGGATGCATTGATATTGATAACATTAATGCGTAACTAGATACCGGAAGCCCAGTGAGTTTAGTTAGCAGAGGAGTCATTCCGCAAGCTGTGAAGGATGAACATCTAGTAAAAAGTAGTTTTCGCGGCCTAAGCGGCCAAAGTAATTTGACATTTGGAAAAACTTAAGATGGTCCTTTTGTTTCAAGAAGAGTATTACATAATTGAAGCTTTTGTTATTCCTAATTTTATTTTACCTACGCCTATACTTCTAGGCAGAGATGTACTTAAACTCTTATCACTTAAGTTAGTCAAACGCAAAAATGTCTCAATCAGTTATCAAATAATAAAACCATTGCATTATCTACCGATTAAATTTGTGCATCCCTATTTGCTGGTACATATAAGTTAAATACCAACATAATGAAAAGCAAAGAAAATTATTTACGTGTTAACACACCTGCAACCCCGGATGGGATGGATGCAAGGTTTCGCGAATTGTAGGGTATCGAATGAAGTTGATGCAGTTAAGGTAGGCAGTGAGTTTGGTGGTGCCTCAATGCGAGAGTGTCGTAAAATAATAGATAAACAATACATTGATAGGTTTTCTAAAAGTTATGGTGTGCCTAAATATAAAATGTGCATTCGTCTTACTGATTCTACACCATTTTATTGTGCCCCTAGAAGGTTGTCATATCGTGAAAGAGAAATAGTTTCCGAAACCGTTAATGATCTTTTAACTAGTAGAATCATCCGACCTAGTAATTCGCCGTATGCCTCAGCCGTGGTTTTAGTTAAGAAAAAAGATGGAAATGTAAGAATGTGTGTTGATTACCGTGGATTGAATATGAAGACTGCTAGAAATAATTTTTCTTTACCCCTCATTGAAGACTGTTTAGAATACCTTGAAGGCAAATCCGTGTTCTGCGTTACTGACCTTAAGAGTGGCTTTCACCATATAGGTGTTGAATCTGTAAAATTATTTTAGCATCATATTCCGTGGAAGAGCTTAAAAAGATATTAGCAAGGTTGTTAGACCGACTCGTGGAGTTGAACCTTGAGATAAATTTAAAAAAAATAGTTTCCTGCAGAAGCGAATAGATTACCTAGGTTATGATGTTAGTGCTCAAGGAATTCTGCCTAACGATACACACTTAATTGCTATAAAACAATATCCGGAACCAATTAATAGCAAGACGATACATTCCTGTCTCGGTTTATTTTCTTATTTTAGGAAGTTCGTTCCAAATTTTTCGCGTGTAGCAAAGCCCTTGACCGACCTTTTTAGAAAAGGGGGACCGTCTCCCATGTCGGATTCAGAAAAAAGAGCATTCTTGCAGCTAAGAACGGCGTTATCGAGTCCTCCCGTCCTATCAATCTTCAATCCGCAGTATGAAACCGAATTGCAAGTTCTCAGGGGTTTGGTGCTGTTTTGATGCAGTGACAGCCGGATAAGAAACTACACCCTATTTTCTTTTACTCGAGAAAGGCCACTGCAACCGAATCTCGCTATCACAGTTTTGAACTCGAAACCTTGCCAATCATTTACGCCTTGCGCCGTTTCCGAATATACTTGGAGCATAAGCCCTTACAGATAGTAACCGACTGTAGTTTCTTGGTTCAATCCTTGAGTAAAAAGTCTATAGATCCCCGTATTGCCCGTTAATCCCTTGAGTTGGAAAGTTTCAATTATTCGATAGCCCATAGACCGGGGTCAAACATGGCCCATGTAGATGCGCTTAGTAGGCAAACAGAGTTGCTAAGAGAAGTGGAAGGAATTTCTGATCCGTGTCCGATTCCGTCAAGAGATGTTGTACCTTTGAACCTTGCAGCCCTATTAAACCGTGTGTTTCTGGTAAGTCTTGTGGTCCCACTGCACCTTGTGTAACTACTGAACCTGGTAAATCTTGTAAGCCTTGTAAATTTGATGAGCCTTGTAAACCTTGTGAACCTATTAAACCTTGTGAACCTTCCGAGCCTTGTAAGCCGTGTAAAACTTTTTTAACCTTGTAGATCTACTGATTCTTGTGAACCTAGGAAACATGATGTACCTTGTGGTCCTGAGAAACGTGTTAAATCCGTTAAGGTTGCCCCTGAGGTGGATGAGATTGTTGGAATTGTAGGTGCATCCCCATATGATATTGATTTACTTTTGCAGACCGATCCGTCGAGTGCGAGAGAAGTTAGAGATTGGTGAAATTGAACATTTTGTGTTGTTGGATGGGATAGTTTATAGAGCGAAGGATAGTGAGAAACTGTGTATGTATGTTCCGAGCCTAATGCAAGAAGATTAATTAAAATATTTGCGTCATTTTGCGATAGATAAGTGTGTCAACAAACTGAGAGAAAAATATTGGTTTCCTGGTATGAATAGTAAGGTCGATCTATTTATAAAGAACTGCTTCTTCTACATTCCGTCCCGAAAAGTATTCACAATATAACGTTTCATAGTATTCCTAAAGCACCGGTCCCGTTTGATACAATTCATATTGACCACCTAGGTCCCCTCCGTCTATTAACTCAAAGGGAAAGCACTTGGTGGTGATCATTGATGCGTTCAGAAAATTTGTTAAATTATATCCTGTTAATTCCATTAGTCAACTGCTCTTTAGAGAAATATTTCGAATATTATAGCCGGCCTCGCAGAATCATTTCCGATAGAGGCACATGTTTTACTTCTTTCGAGTTTAAAGAATTTCTTGAGTGTAGAAATATTGATCATATTAAAGTAGCGGCGACCCCGCAGGCAAATGGACAAGTCGAGCGTGTGAACCGAGTTCTGACACCGATGTTGGAAAAGCTATCAGGGCCCCTGAATCAAACCGATTGGTATAAATTGCTTAACCGTGTTGAATTCGCTATAAACAACTCCGTTCAGTAGAGTACCGGAAAGACCCCTAGTACGTTGTTATTTGGTTGCGAGCAGCGTGGTCCAGTGGTGGATGAGCTCACCGAGTATTTGGAAGAAAAATTTGATCAAGAGAAACAGCGATGTTTGGATACCGTAAGGGACGAAGCATATGAGAATATATGTCAATCACAGGTCCGAAATGAAACCGCATACAGCTTAAGGCATAGGGCACCTACGTTGTACAAGGTCGATGATTTTGTTGCTATTCGTAATGTTGATGTGACTTCAGGGCATTGTAAGAAGTTTGCACCTAAGTATCGTGGCCCATATAGAGTGAACCGTGTTTTTCCGAATGACCGTTATGAGATTATAGATATAGACAATTGTCAGCTTACGCAACTCCCATATAAAGGAATCAGTAAGGCTGCTAGGCTAAAACCGTGGTTGCAAGTGTGTAATAAAACCATAGAAATGTTTGTATGATCGAGGTCGATCAAATGTCAGGTTGCCCGAAACCCCTTATTTTTATATTGCGCGCCTTAGTGTGACCAGCTATTAGAGTTATCGTTATGAGACCGATCGTAGACTTACGTTCTTTTTACACTATCGTGCGTTACCTATCGTTATCGAATGAAACGCAAAACGCAGAATGGGTGTTTCTACTGGGAAAAGTTGCGTTATTGAGGTTGTTTGGCATGTAGTTGTCAGTATTTATTTGAAAGTAAAAAAATTCAGGCAAATGAGCAATTCGAACAACGACGAAAGCCTGAAAGCCTCAGCATAAAACATAATTAAGAAACCAGGATGAAGGCATTTTCTTGGCCGCGATGTCACCAAGAACTTTTGAGGAGCTGCAAAACTTGGCGCCCTATCACAGTAAATGGCTTAAGGGGGTCATCCCATGTGACGAAAAAAAAAACGAAATTTTTTTTTCCAATTAATATTATCTATAACTTATGAAGAATATGTGGTTAAAAAGATTTTTTGATATTCGATGCCATATGAAAGTTATAGCGCTGTGAAAGTATGCCCTTCAGTGCAGCTTACTCCTGGAATAATTATTTCTTTTGCGTTTTTCGCAAAACTGTGTTTTTCGAACTGATCTCCATCCTAACTCAAAAACGGATGGACCGAATGACTTAAAATTTTTAGGAAATATTAAACACACGTAAATGCATGGAATGAACTACGATCATTAAAAAATATTAAAAACTTATATTTTTTTTTAGCAAAAAACTAAAAAAAAATCGGCAAAAAACGCAACTTTTTTTTCAAATGTCTGTCAAAAATTTAATTTTTTATATATTCATTTAATTGTAGTTCATACCGTGCATTTTGACGTACAGATTTAAATGATGTTTAGTTTTTTGATTTCCGATAAGCCAATCGGCCGGAATCGTGGAGATACTAAGGGTACCTTTTCTAAAGGCGGGGGTGTTCAAAACGGTGTACCTCAAGTTCCACTCAATATTTTTTTGATCAAAATTTATATTCATATTGTCAAAATATATGTTTACAAGTGACAAAAAATTTAAGGCTCTATCTCTTCACTGCACGAAGAAAATAAATTCTAAAAAACACCTTTAAAACAGGCCGTCACATGGGATGACCCCCTTAACGGCTTTCTAATCTTCGAAAGCAAGATTCTTCTTTTCATCTATTTCTGTGAAGACGTGAATTCGAATTCCTTGTGCTCCTTGGGTTTCTTTGAGGAATAACGCACTGTAGCGAGTCTTTGGCGGTTATAGAGCAATATTGTGCCAGACTTTATTAAAGTGTTTCCGTGAAACTATTTTGGTGATGACTAAAAATCTGATTTCCTTACTAAGGAGAAGGTCACGGTAATCATAAAGACTGCAGAAAACGTTGCCTTTCTTCCTGGAAATACTTAATAAATACATGCTGATTGTGGATTCACTTTAAAAATTATTTGTCTTTTTTTTATTTAAACAAACGCTAATTTGAAGGGGTTTCTAAAAATGTTTCATAATGTTCACGCCAGGAGGCGGCACCTGTAGCCCCTCTGCCCATCGAGCTTCCAAAAGCTCGCCCGCTCTTTCACTCCCGTCATATGTCCGACCTCCGTATGCTGGCAGTTGAGCTGGCCGTCGCTCGTTCGCTTTTCGCTCCTTGGTTGACCCGATCTTCGCTAGCGGCTACCCGAGCTTAGGGACGGCTACTGCGCTCTCCACCTCTCGGCTCTTTCGCTCTCAGTAGGGCGCACGGCCCTTATGTTGAGCTCAGGGCCGCTGCTTTATCCGATCTCCTCGCCGCTTGACGAACTTCGGGAACACTCGCCTTCGATCTCCCGCTCTCGCTTTAGCAATGTAAAGCGGACGGGAACCTGACACTATTTCTAAGCTTATGTTAGTTCAAAAATGCATGTTGAATAAACACAACGGGCGCTCCATGCCAATATTTACTTTACGACCCCCGCATCTTTTTCTACTGGGATTTCTTCGTGGGATATATATATATATTTTCTGGATCCTTTAGCGGAGGATATCCTGGCCACCCCCCTACATAAACATGGTCCTTCGAGCCGGATAAGGATATCGTCCTGGATTCCTTTCTTACCAGCAGCTTCGGTGGTACCGCCGCTAAAGATAAGTCATAAATTCTCCACTTTCTAATTGCCGGTCTGCAGTAGTTAATCGAAATTTCCATTTTGCTTAAACTGCTGTCAGATTCCCGTCTCCACTTCAAGTCCAAGTGTTCCGAGAACACGGTTTTATAGAAAGTATATGCTTCTAAGTATATATATATATCGAAACTCCGATTTTCTTTATTCTCTGGTTTCTTGTGTTCAACGCCATATTAATTGCCGTTCTCCATTTGGGTGCAATATTATTTCGATCGACTTCTTCGGCCCGTCGTTCATACATACATACATACATATATCCGTACATATTTACACATACGCTGCGCTTCTAATCCGCGAAAATATTTCCAACATTAATCAAGTGAATTTGTGTGTGAAAGGAAAGACATAATATATCGGCAAACGGTTGTGAATATTTTGTGGGACCTATATTCATGTGTGTAAATAGGTGACTTCACTTCAAACTGTTTTTCCCCAACAAAATAAAAATATTTTCTGTTCCATAATTTTATATGGCCTCATAAATACAGTC